>CABHPR010096125.1:0-26314 GCA_902168415.1 Peromyscus melanophrys
TTTTTTTTCCCAAGGAAGAAGAAGAAAATGACCAAACAGTTCAAGAAGAAATGACGAGAATTCATGTATCACAGAGGACCAGGCAAAGCAGGTGGATGCCAGGAGGAAGCCCTCCCTTTAAAACAGTGCAGACACAACTTAGTGCACCTACGTTATCTTGGATACATATTTAATGCAGATTATTAAATATATATGAATGCCTTTTAGTCAACACCAGAGAGAGGTTTAAAATGTGTCACATTTCAAAGGGAAGGTTTTCCTTACTAACCTGCAAGAAGCTCCTTAGCCTGGAAGCCATTAAGCTAGACGTCTTTGTGATCCTTTATGAAACTAATGACCCTGTGCCTAAGGATCTGAGACGGTTTGAATAACCCACTTCTTACCTCATTTTTCAAGGATTTAAACAATGTATCCAGGATCTCTCTCTCTCTTTCTTCATTCTTGAAGTAAAATAATTTTACTCATTAACTTAATTCATTCCCTTAAGGTATTTGTTGTTTGTGTAAATATTCAAGAACTTGTTTGTTCATATGTTAGCTAAAATGAATCAAAAGAATATTAATGACTACTAAAAATGATGTATAATTCTGGTCTTGTGTATTCATGAATGGATAGCCTATACGTGTTTCCTTTGAATGGCGTGTGTCTTCCAGAAGGTGCAGCATGTGTTCTGAAATGAGTGTAATCCTATAAGGAAGCCAGTGCTTCCACAACAGAGAGGGCCATTATTTAAGGGGCTCAAAAGAGGATGAAATTAGCTTAATTTCCATTCACCTCTTCACCTTGCCCCCAGGAATCAATGAAAAGTGATTACTTTAGAGGAAAAAGATGTATACTTCATGTCTGAGGAAATGAGATTTTGTTCGTCAAGCAACCTCTGAGTGATTCTTGACTCCAGGCACTTTGTCTGTTTCTAGGTATTGAAACCCAGATCGCTTCCTGTGTCTTCTTTCAGAAGTCAGCTTCCTCTCCTGTGCAGTGGAGGAGGTAACCAAGAGAGTTCATTCTAGCAGCTGCCCTAGGCTTTCTGCACGGATGTGTAGCACTTTCAATACTGCTAGTATCTTCCCAGGATCATTGAGGCAGGCTAGGTTTAAAGTCTACAGAAGTTATTTTCTTATACATTTATGAAGATTTCAAGGGAGAATTATAAAGTAAAACAAGTCCTTAGAATCTTGATGAATAGGACTTTTTCTTAGGTTGCTAGAAAGAGACCTAAGTATTGAGTCTCTAAGTATCGGACCTCTCTAAGATCTAAGTATTGGGCCTTTCTAAGATCTAAGTATTAGGTCTCTCTAAGATCTAAGTATTGGATCTCTCTAAGATCTAAGTATTGGAACTCTCTAAGATCTAAGTATTGGGTAGTCGAATTAGATTTCCCTAAGTTCTGATTCTACTTTCCTGTGATTCTTGGTATCCTAGCAACATCTTCATTTCTCTCAATGATAATTTCCAGCTGTGAAAGTATTAGAAATATTTGTGCTCCCCATGTCTATTACTTCTTCCCACATGTATTAGCCCGAGGGATTCATCTCTGGCATGCTTCTAGCATCCTTAGATTGAGCACAGGCAATATGAGTTGATAGTGTTGCCTCTGCTCTTTCACTCTCTGGTCAAAGGTGGATGAGTTTCTCCACGCTACGTTTTCTTTTGACTAACTGCACTAATGGAAACTCTAAACACACTTATTAGTAATCTATAACATGCTGATGGCAAACACTTGCCAAAGCAAATATTTATTTTCAGAAAAGTAAAATCCAAACCTATGTTGAGAAAGTGGACCTCTCTTTAACAAGGGAGTCCCATTTCCCTTCTCGTGGAATCATCTTTTCCTTGGTTACAAATCGTATCAAACTTAGTGGCTTGAAATGGCTTATGATGCTAGGTGTCAGTCATTTGGGCTGAGAATATCTGGTGATTTTTTTCATGATTCTAGACCTTACCCCATGCATGCTGCCAGCTGGTATTTTAAGAGAGGCACGGGTCATCATGGCTCTATTTCCATGTCTTCAGGCTAGCTCATTGTTGTCTGGGGTGACAGGACTGGGTTACATGCCTTTCATCACCTACAACACCTTTCTCTACCATCCAGCATATGTGTTTACATGGCTGTACACATTTCTCAGCAGGCCAGGTCAAACGACCCTTTCACAGAGGTCAAATATCAGATATTTTGCGTAACAGATATTTACATTATGATTCATAACAGTAGCAAAATTGCAGTTATGAAATAATAACGAAAATAATATTTTGGTTGAGGGTCAGCACAACACGAGGAACTGTATTAAAGGGTCACAGCGTTAGGAAGGTTGAGAACCACTGATCTAAATGATCTACAAAGTTATGTGATAAAGCTGTGGATATAGGGAGGGGATGAGTTTATGATCATTAAAAATCCAGGAAGATCTAGTGCTGTGCAGAATTGTTTTTTTTTCTGCTTAGAGTTTACCAGAATAAGAAAATGAATACATTATGATTTAGTGGCTAGCCCTCTTTCTAGTTCTGGAAGAAGCCCACATGGATAGTTTGTTACTTCTCCAGACAGAATTTTCCCATTGACAAAGGAGAGGGAATGAAATTAGGGACAGAAGAATGACCTACTTGTTCTCAGTCACTTATGTTGACGGAACCAAAGCAATATGAATGTTAAGACCAGACAGTCTGATTGTGTCAGGCTCAACATTGTGGTAGCCATAGCCACCCACGTTAACACTACAGAGTTGAAGTCACTCCATGTAAAGGAGTAACTGAGTTTGACAGCGACTTTCTTCCATCATTTAAAAAAATATTTAGGTAAACCACAGACTCATACCTAGAACCAAAACCCTCAGTAAGACAGAAAGTTCACACAATTTGAGAGTCCCAGAATGCTTGGTTAACAAGTTACCTCCTAAAACATTTTTTTTTAAAGGCAAATGTATGCCTAGAGAGTGAGGACCAGAGAAGCAAAACACATAGATTAAAGAGCAAACTTTTGAGACCGTAGGAATCCAGTTCTTTGAAGTGTTTATGAAGGATGTAGAGGAGACTACAGCTCTGGAGGTCATGAAGTCATTGCAGCTACAGGGGAGTTCTGAGAAAGGAGACAATATACTCCTCACTTCTGCCTGTGTGCTCTCATGTTACCAAATCCTGCAATCCTGCACACACATTTCCCCTGCATTTGGCATTTATCTTTTATTTTTCAAAAAGAATTTGTGACAAATAGAGGAGTAAAAATTATGTTACCAAATTATGCCAAAGCATGTAAGCTTCACTAATGAAACAACACTTTTTTAAAAAAAAAATTAAGCTTTTATTTAGAGGAAATTAGGATTTACTGCTTTGAGTTCATTTATTTTAAAAAAGAAAAATCTATGTGGCATACAATAATGATAGACTTATATAAATATGTGAAAGCCAAAAGAGGGCTAGAATCTGCCCTTTATGTATTTACACATGTATTACTCATTATTTTATTGGAACTATAGACAGCTATTGTCTGAGGATACTATTAGGGTTTGTGTGTGTGTGTGTGTGTGTGTGTGTGTGTGTGTGTGTGTGTGTATTGAACAAATGAGACTGTGTCCAATGCTTTTGCAGTTTATCATTTGCGATGTCCACACAAATTGAGTCGGTTCAACGGTGACGTAGGAAGCAATGAAAGGATAGGAACTAACATGTTTTATGGAGCTTTCAGTTGGAAGGTTCAGTCCTACGGGCACGTCTGGACCACCTGTGTGTGGATCAAATAGCCAGCTTTCTGAAGGAAAGGTTTGTATCATGGGATTTTATGATTTCTTTCTGTGAAAGAAAGAGGAAGGTTTGGTTCCGATAGAAACTCTGGGATATTCTTCTTATATAATTATAATATTATATATTATATTATAAAATATATATTATAAATTATATTCTTATAATAGTCTTATTCTTCTGATATTGTTGGTTGAGAGCAGCCTTTCAGCTTGTGCTCAAACTTTTTAGTGTCTACACATTGGCATTAGGTTGAAAGTGGGTAAATAGTAGTCCAGTTGGAAAATACATATTGTTGAAACTGATACTATGGTGATTTTTCTTTCTTCTGCTATTGGCTTCCATGCATCTACAGGCCTTAGGTACCTGACTTTCCAACTGTGACACAGTAAGTAACAGAGGGTTCTTTTTTCAGAAAACTGCCCAGACCACCCTGGCACTCAGGGATTTTATGTTTGAGGATTTGGTTTCCTTACACATCTGTAGGCAGTTCTTGCTTTTATCTTCTCAGCTAAATTAGTTCCTGCATGTTAAAAACGGGGGGAAGTGGTGAACCACCCCCACGGAAGACTTTATTTGGTTTTTAAATATGGGTTTGTTACAGTCCTGTTGTGGTTATTATCAGAGACAATCTTAGCACATTGAGCTATGTGTTTTCCAGAGGAAGTGTTTAAAGACAATTCTGCAAGAGTTGAAGGTTGCACTTTAGCCCTACATATTGTTGTTTAAGGTCAGGGTATGTTTTGTGATTAACTATCGAGAGAATTCTTGGGGAATTTGCATGGCAGAAATTAGTAGGGAAATAAACACAGGGCATGCATGCCCATACTTTTTTGTTCCTACAACTTACCATCCAACAATCACTGAATGTTCTCTGTGCTTCATATCTTCCACAACAGAATTCTTGTTAGAAGCCACTCAAGAGTTTTCCCAGTTATCAGTGGGCACAAACAACAGGACAGTGTTATCATAGTGCAAGAGGATTGGTGTGTCTTCCTACTCTTCCCTAAGTGACAGATTGTGGGGCTTTATTTCCACACATGCAAAATTCCTCAGTGAAATAAATATTAGTTTGTTCAGGACATTCATGATAGGAATAAACCCATCCCTTGATGCTACGACATTTTAATTTGAAATCCCACACTGTTATAAAGAGTCTATATAGGTGAACTGGTGTTTTGGCCGTGAGAGTAATATTAGTTAATTGAATTGAAATTTTCAGACTTGGCTTTATTCTTCAAACACTTACTTTTCATTTTAGATTGTTTTTGTTCCTTAGTTGTTCTTCAAAGGACCAGTTTTTCTGGTGTTTTGTTTTTTTTTTTTTTTACCATGTAAAGAAATCAAGTCATTTAAACAACATGACTTCTTCAGCTCCTGGAACTGGGCTAATGTTCTGCTAGGTTGTGGAATATATTGTAGCCACAAAACTTATCATTTTAAGAAACTACTGATATTAATAGTTCCTAAAACTTTATTCCAAGATAATGAAAGGAAGTTAACAATCTGAAGTCACCAGTAACTGAGAAGCCTTTACACAAGGCATCACAGGACTAATCACACAGACCACCAGCAATGCTGTGAACTGTAGGAAGAAGGTCCTTTGTTCTTGCTTAAGCAGACAGGAAGAATCTCTCCCAGTGCTGTAACTATATTACACTTAATAAGCTCTTTATGGTTCAGTCAGTGTGCCAAGTGACTTACAAGTAGTGTCTTAATCAATAGGTAACTATGGTGGACAATAACATGATCTACATTCCACAAATTAGGCAATTTGAACACAGTACAACTGACTTTCTTGTCTTTGAAATAATGATTAAATACAGACAGTGCCTACCCTATATATTTGATATGTTGTATGATATTAAAAGTTAATGTGCATACTGTCAAGTTTCAGATACTTGTACTGCAATTTCCCGGATGCTCTTTAGAACTCAGCTTCAGTGCCTAAGCATATGCTTATTCTTTCTACGTTCTATGAAGTTACTGTGCTGGTTTATATAGTGGCTTCAAGTTGTTTTACTGTTAATTCCCACCACCCCCCCCCCCGTCTGACCTTCCTGAGCTGCAAAGCTGAGAAAGTAGATTTGTAAATGTTTTCAGATCTTTGAAAAAGTGCCCTTGTTGTAAAATGTTCTTTAACAACTCAGACACATGATCTTTTTCAAGAATCGTTAACTCCGATGATTATTTTTTAAAAAAGAGAACAGAAAGTGCTGAGGAGGTCTCTGCCCCTGGGAGGGCAGGACTGAGCACACCCTTGGAAAAACAGAGTAATGTTTATGTTAGCAGGCAGGGGAAGGCTGCCTCTGCTTCCTTCACTGGCTAGCACCCCCGGGTTTGTGTGCTGCATGCCTTCCTTAAAGACAGGCTCGCTGGGCTGCTCGGTGTCCTGTGTAGCTGCCTGCTCCACACTGCCCCTTCTGTAGCTCAGCATTCTGTCCATAGCTGACTTCACATCATCCCCCTCCCCCATACACACACACACACACACACACACACACACACACACACACACACACCATAATTCAAGAACCCTGCTCTCTCTTTGTGACATTTTAAGCCGCTTCCCTCACTTCCTGTGTCATTTCATTTTTTCTATCTGTCAGTGACAAAAATAGCACTTAACTTATTATTAGTTTCCATATTTTATTAATACTTAATTTTACTTATGTTTGTATTTCGTTTTGGTTAAATTGTCTAAAAACCTCCTAGGAACAAAGATTAAAATTTTTTCGTTTGTTTGTTTGTTTGGTTTTTGGAAACAGGGTTTCTCCACGTAGTCCTAGCTGTCCTGGAATTCACTTTGTCGACCAGATTGGCCTTAAACTCAGAGATCTGCCTACCTCTGCCTCCCGAGTGTGCCACCACCGCCCGGCAACATTTCTTATTTGACAGTTATAAAGGACAAGACTGAGTGTCAATAATCACTTTGAATTACAGCAACTATAAAAGTCATTTCAGCATTTCCATTCTCGGTGGTTTCCCAGCTGTGTTCTCTAGGCCTCCCATGGACAAGATTGCTGGGGTCCCGTTCGCTATTTTCTTATTGAGATGTGGCTTCTTATCTCGGGTTCTCATCTTGCTTTCCCTCCAAGAACAGAGCAGGCACACAGTGGAGTGAATAATGAGAAGAAACTTTTATCTGTAAAACAGGGCAGGGCAATTCAAAAGGGGAAGTAGAAACTCAAAGACCATAGCGCCAACCAAGAGAGGTGGCTACAGCTACAACTCTGGGCCAACTTGAAGGTGCCATCTAAGAGACGGCCAGCAAGTGTCCCTGTAGATGTAATTCTAAACAGTCTTATTAAATAAGAAACACAGAGCCAAATAAAGAGTTAAAAGCCCAGAGATTGAGCAGTAGCCAAGAGCTAAGACCACCTTATCTTACCACTCGCTGCCATCCTTCCCCTGAGAGAGACCTTCTTCCTGTGTACTGTCTTTTTATTGCCTTTCTGTTCTGCCTTTGCATTGGCTGTAAACCCAACCACATGACTTCCTCATCACTGCCTGTCTATACAGACCTCCAGGTCTCTATGGTTGGTACTGAGATTAAAGGTTTGGGTCACCACTTGGCTGTGTCCTTGAACTCACAGAGACTCTGCCTGACCTGTGATCGGATTAAGGGCATGTGTTACCACTACCAGACTTCTGCTTAATGGCTTGCTCTTAGCTCTGATCCCCAGGCAACTTTATTAACATGCAAATAAAATCACATTTCAGTACAAATAAAATATCACCATATGTCCCAGCTCTCAAAGTGTCTTGAGAGCCTGACAAGTGTGGAAAGTCACCCAAGGCAGCCAGCCATGGAAGGTCTCAAAGCTGGTCCTCGGCCTGCAGCTGAAACCCCGGGCACTGGAGTGAGCTCCCTTACACATGGTGACTTTGCTGCCGGTCTCCAGGGAGTCTCGGGGGGGGGGGGGGCTCTCTTAAGCCAGTCCCCATCCCCAGTCAAAGGCAGGAGCTGGCAGAGATGACTCAGGACCAAGTCAGCCCTAATTCTGTGGGTCTGAGTACACGCAAATGAGATGTAAAATAAGACAAATCAGGAAGGGAGCCCGGGAAGGGAAAGAGAAATCCCTTCAAAACCTGAGCTGTTGTCAGTCAGGGCCTCTGTTCTGTCCCCTTTCTCCATTCCTGGATGACGCAGCCAAAGAGGGTAAGTGGAAGCAGAAAGGAGAGAAAGACGCTGCAGGATTTCCCACTCTACAGCCACCTGGCCACAAAGCCTGTGGTACTCGGAGGTTTACCTGCATTCTTTGTGGGGCTGCCTTGCCTTCAGGTTGTGGGGATGAAAGCTCTTACCTGTGCCTGGGGTCAGCCTGTGAGGTGCTTCAGCACCCCATCTGAAGATGCCATTTCTTCCATTGCTGCTGTGAAGGTTGAAGGTCCATTTACCTTTGCCTCTGTGTTTCTGGAACTTTGACTGCTGAAAAGTTTAGATCACTGTTGGAAATGCTTTGCTGTTGCCACAGGCTAGGATGGTCATAGGGCCCCTTTTACTCCTGTCATTATGGTTCCATGGCTAATCTGTCAAAATCTCGGCCCCTCCTTTATCCATGTTTCATAAATTCACTCTTTATTTCTGTTTTCTAGATTCCATTATTGGTTAGATCCTTATTACAACACACCTGAGTTATGAATTTACACTTCTATCCAATATGTATGGATTAAGCCATCCTTCCCCTCATCTGACAGGCTTAGCTTCCTCATCCCTCCCACCCTGGTGCCACAAAAACTACAATGTCCTTTTGGCTTACCAAGTCCAAGCTGTTTGGATATGTAATAGACCTGGGACTACCCAACCCATACATGAAATTTTCATAGCTCTCTTGAAATGCACTTCACTGCTCAGGCATATTTCTGTTCAATTTTCTTTCCACCTATTCCAAATTCACTACTCTCACTTCCTTGGCTTGAATTAATTTGGGGATTTGAGACTGTCTTGGTTGCCAGCCTTTCCCTGTACTTTAACTAGACCTTCCTGTGCCCTTCCTGAAACATCTGGACAGTAGGTGACAATTGGGCATCTTTCACAAGTGTGTATAGGATAACCATGCATTCTCAACTTAACGTTTAATTATTTTAAATTATTGTATTCTTTTGCCTCCATTAGCATGTAGAAAGCAATAACTTTAGTGTTCAGATGGGATGTAATCTATTATGTAGATATTACTTGGTATTCTTGAAGTATTCTATTTCTCATTATAGTCTTGTTTACCATCAAAGACTTCTCCATTTTGATGGTAGGGGGAAAATGCTTAGTCTCCCAATGCTTGGTTTGACTTTTGATAAATGAAGAGGAAATTTTGGGCAAAATGCTAAGTCTTTAAGCCCCCCACCCATTGCTCATAGTGACTCAGATTTCTTTGTATATAAGAAAATACCTCTCGTCAGGTCAGATCAATGCTACTTTAAAGAAGAGCACCAGTTAAGTCATGTGCAGTGTTCACCATGAGTCTAAAATTCCAGAAGCCTGTCCCTGATTTTCTGGAGCACAGCTTTGGACAATCAAAATACATTAAAGTGGGTTAAAAGGACAGAACTCTACTTGAACTTCCTTCTGACCACTGTGTAGAATATCGTCACCACTGGGGGCCCCGGCTTGTGGCTTTATTTCCTGCTTATTGGAATCCCCTGGGATGGGCTTGGTGTGACTTTGTTCATTTCCTTTTGTCACCTCCAGAAGCCCTGATGTGTTTGTGTTAAACTAAGACGTCTGCTACCTTGCTAAGCCTGGCTTCCTGTTCGCAGTTGGCCTCTTGTCTCCTGGACTCAGCTCAACTAGAACACAGTCGGCTGAGAGCCTGAAAGTGTGCTGAGGTTTTAATGACTTCCTCCAGCATCTCTACTCACTCTTCAATGCTGACATCAGCCAGACCACAGAAGGACGGATGATGAATGTAGGGATGATTAAAGTAGTGTTTTGCACATGTTAAAAAAAACTTCAACTGTTCGTTGACTTTCATAGTCACTCTTGAGGGAATAACTCTTCCTTATTCTCATGAGGATTTTGAAGAGTTTTCTTTCCTGCCCAAGCCTAACCTCTGTTACAAGAGAGCTTTAACAAATATGTTTTAGTTATGTAAAGGTACGTGTGCGTACATGTGGGTATGCACACATAAGTGAGGGTGCCCACAGAAAGTGGCGACACAGGATTCCCCTGAAGCAAGTTCCAGCTATGGATGCTGGGAACTGAACTTGCGTCCTCTGTGAGAGCTGTATGAGCTCTTAACCCTTCAACTATCTCTTCAGCCCCAAGAGACTACCGTAGAATGAGTGGTATCTATTGGAGCATCATGGTTTCTTTTGAGGTTTCTCCCACACAGTTACATCTCTGAGACATCACAGGCAACCTCAGACACAATGGAGGCTTCAGGGATTGGAGGGTGAACCAATCCCTCCTGCAAACAGTGTGTGCAATGCAAAAGTAGGAAGCACCTCGCATATACAGATGCTGCCACATCTCCATCAACCCGAGAACTGCGCATCAAGTCTGGGTTCAGGAAAATTACAAGACTACCACTACTGTTGCTGTGACTCTACAGCACACCAACAGTTTGCTGTCAAGTTGGTTTAGTCATTATGTAAGGCATTCTTTTTCTATGCATCAAAACTCCTTTAGCATCATTTATCTGCTTAGTCTAGTGGCCTGATTTCTTTCCAACAGAACTACACATCAGAGCTCTGGAACTCTGGCTTTCTTTCCAAAACCATATATTTTGTTGTTGCTGTTGTTTGTAGAAGAGCTCTTACATTGCTCTTATGGAAAAGCAGAGACCATACACTTACCTTCTGCATCACTAGTGGCTACTTAACTGTAGAAAATGATGCTGCCCTTATGGCATAACCATCTCTAGCTCTAAAGTTTATTATAGATGTCTGTTTATCCAAGGAGTAAGCATATTGTAACAGGAACTTTTTTTTCTGAAAGCATTTAAGCCAAAAAATAAATGATGGGAAAATATTCAGTATAATTTTAGACAAATATAATGATGTAATATGTGGATATTTTAATACAGAATATGTGTGCATAAGCTGATGACCGAAACATGAAGGTATATGTACTTTCCAAAGTGTTGTTTTGCCCTTAGTAAATATTTAATAATAAGCCTAAGTATACTGAAATAACGTCTTGAGATCAGATGCCTTAGAAATAGTGAGGATCCAAGAATTTCTCAAAGATTAAAAAAAAAAAAGAGTGACTAGAAAGATGTCTTCACACGGTATATAAGCAGCCACAGTGCGAGCAGTGGGCAATTCGGTGCCATGGTTGATGAAGCACTGAAGATCTTTGTGGTGGAGTTGAACTAGAAACTTCCAGGGTCACAGCCCACTCTTAAAAACGGGCATGAAAAGGTCTTATTTCAAAAAATCAAGGGGGATGAAATGAGGTTGTATATGCAAAGTATGTCAAGCAATCCTTGACCTTGGGGAGGCGGGATCAGGAGTAGAAGTTACTACTTTGTAAAGGACTCAAATTGCAAACTGATTTCCTGTGGTCTGTTTACACTCTCATCCAAACATTCAAGTGTAAAAAGAACAAACATGAGCACATGATGCAGTTCTTAGCCTCATTCGACAGGTAAGAAGGTCTTGAGAGATGGCTCCACAGGTGAAGGTGCTTTCTCTGCTGCCCAGCAACCTGAGTTTAACCCCTGGTCCATGTAAACCTGGAAGGAGAGAACCAAATCCACAGAGCTATCCTCTGAACTCCAAACACATGCTGTGGCACACTTCCCCCAATAATACATAACATACAGTATAGTCAAATTGTAAAAATATATAACAATGCCAAAATTCTAAAGAAAAGCCATGAAAACTAAATATGTGGGTCGTATCCAAATGCTGTGGGAATGGGTTCTTTGCTCGCCCCCCCGCTCCCCCACCTTTCTTCTGCGTTCTTGTAGCTCCTTGAGAGTCAACTGTCCCCACGGCCATCTGTTTCTGCACATCATCTGAGTGCTCCTGTGAGAACAATCAACAATCAAGACCCAGTCTCTAAGCTGCAGTGTTAATCACGAAAGGATGTTCTTGGGAGTCATGGCTCTCTCTCACCTCTCCATTTTAACATTCCTTTTGTCTCCTGTCTTATTACCTTTCCTGTGCTTAAAGTGAGAATCATTTTCAGGTTCTTTTCTGTAAATAAGACTCATAAAGCAATGAGTACAACAGAAACAAAGTCACTCTGCATAAATCCTTTCCAGGAACCAAATCTCCTCACTAGAGAGATGTTTCATTTTCACACCATCACAGATGGTGCTTTAGTCCTCAGTACCCCGACTCTCTAGTGGTAAGCGCATCAGTCTTTGATCTGGCGTTATTTAATTTGTGTGAATAAATAAGACAGTTTTCAGGACCCCTTCTTGTCATCTGACACAATAAAGAAATGGTTCAAAAGCTTGTAGTTACATACGCATTAACACCATGATGTTAAAGTGGTAACAAAATTCTCAAACTGGTTTAAGCATACAGTGTGTGTTCTTTATTATATATACTATGAAGTCTTAGCTGAGACAGCATTTTTCTTTAAATTAATGACAAAATGCCAGTCAGCCTTACAAGGTTTGTAAGCTTCAAAACTTAGTTCAGGGATGTGTTACAGTGTGGTGTGTTAAATTACAGATTGAGAAGGTGCTCTTTATGGTCCTTCTGAATTGTAAGAAATAAGTGTGCGAATGAAATGTGTTCCAGAACCTTCTGCTTCAAGTTGTGCACTGATCATTTAATGGTAAGCTGGTCTATGTTTTATGAGATCTTCAGACTAACTTAGAGGTTGACATTTTTATCTTCCATGGAATATCTTACTGCTTCAGTGTCCTGCGAACTTTTTCACCCCTCAGTCTCCTATGGGAAAAAAAATTCAGGAAACATACTCCATTTAGACATTTAAAAATGGCAGCACTCTGGAACTTTAGTCAGGAGACCGTATCTCAGGGCATCTACAGAGTGTGGCCTTTCTGACTGAGAATGATTGGAAAATAGCTGAAAATCCCAATTATTGCATGTCTTAAAAAATGATTAATATGTAGTTCAGGGTTTTTTTTTTTTTATGGTTTGGGGAGATGATAGTTCAGCCAGTGAAGGGCTTGCTTTGAAAACACAAGGAAATTCCACCCTCAGCAACCTTGTGAAACGCAGGGTGTGAGGACAGTGTGCTGTGATCCCTGCTCCAGAGAGATGAGGCAAGGGGGTCCTCAGGGCCCTTCTGCTCTGTCTTGACTGAGACAGAGCTCAGTGAGAGGCCCTGTCCCCAGGAACAAGCTGGACAGCACCTAAGGAAGGACACCAGTGGGTGGTTTCCAGCTTCTACATGCAAGCACACATTTGTGTGTGTGTGTGTGTGTGTGTGTGTGTGTGTGTGTGTGTGTGTGTGTGTGTGCTTGTTCGTGAGTAACAAGTGCTTTGGTTGTTTCCACGTCTTGATTATTGTGAACTGTACAGTGTTCTGAATGGTAACTAAAACTACTGTATTGCACACTTGAGGTTTGTAAAGAGAGAGATATTCAGTGATCTTACCATACACAACAACATATGTGTATACAGGCACAGGCAACAATGTGAAACTATGGACACATTAAACAGCTTAACACTAGTAATCAGCTCACTATGCATACATATCAAAACATTATGCTGTGTACTTTAAAAACATACGCTTTTCAATAAAAAATATTCTCAGAGAACAATGATATATTTCACTGTTATTTTTAGTTTCTGTAAAATCTATTTTTTATCACTGTATAGTACTCCACAGCATAGCAGTATTATAATTTTTCACCCTGTTGATAATTTAGAAAAGTCTAGTGTTTTGAGCTTACAAACAGCGCTTCAGTGAATAATACACAAATTAGCATCAATCGTCAGAAGTAGAATTTCTGGGCAAAGATTACATGAACAAACAAAAACATTCCAAATTGCATTTTGTGTTTTGACATCTTGTTATCACATAGTCCCACCACCCGTGA
The DNA here is from genome assembly GCA_902168415.1 of Peromyscus melanophrys. Taxonomy (NCBI): domain Eukaryota; kingdom Metazoa; phylum Chordata; class Mammalia; order Rodentia; family Cricetidae; genus Peromyscus; species Peromyscus melanophrys. Next base: position 13,701 of record CABHPR010096125.1, read on the forward strand.
CTGAGCACTATTCCCTTATTACGTTTCACACAGACTGTTTTCAGAGATTTAGCGGTTTTTCTTAAATTACTAGGTGAGAAACTGATTTTACTGACTTTAAGTTGCTCTTCCAATCATGTGGTTAAGGGCCTTCTCCACTTTATTTTAGACCATTTATTAGCATATCCTGGCAACCGTCTATCACGTCACTGTATTTTCTTACTGCTCATTAGCATGTTTATATATACTGTATGTATATAAACACATACAATATGTTTATAGTGATCTCACATATATGTTGCAAATTATTATTTTATCATTTGTTTTGTACTGTCTATAGAATTAAATATTTTCTCCTACTTGTGTGCTTACTTACAAGTATTCTCGCTTCCTCTTTCCTTGTGTTATTTGTCTCTATGTCTTCCTCATAATAAGATAACAGAAAACATTTTCCTGACCAAAGATTAGGAAAAATTGTTCAGAAAGACCCAAAACAGAGATCTCAAAGGAAGAGAATGTTGAATTAACTGTCACAATTTAAAGCAAGCACTACGACAAGTTATGCATATAAAATCAGTATGACATGCAAGTTTTAAAATTATGCATAGTTTGTATATTTCATATAACATTAAAAGATAAACAGTGGTGTAGAAGAAAAAAATTTGCCTCATAAGAAGTGAATAATGGGCTGGTTTTTCAGAAGTTAAAAAAAAAATCTTAAAATAATAAAAACTGATAAAGACCACCAAGTTTTGAAAAAAGTGGACCAAGATTTGAACGGGCAAGTTCACAAAAGAGGAAATTCAAGTGGACAGTTAATGTAAACATTGGTGAACCGCACTGACCTAGAAATGCAAGCCTGAGCACAGGGGCCAAATTTCCACTCAGTCTGCAAAAATCAAAAAAGTTTGCAAACATCACATGACAGGATGTCTACTGTCCTTGTGGAGGCCGATGACAGGAGCTTGAGCTTTTGATTCCCTTAACGCCATGTGGGGGTACGTAAGCCTTTCAGTGCACCCCAGGAGGATCTTTGCATGTTCCGTGGTTGTGAATTTCACCATCAGTTTTTATCTGAGGAGCATTCAGCTACTCTATCACATTTATGAAGTGATCTTTTCCCACAGTGACATGAGAGGTCATCTTTGGGTATATGTGACTCTGTTCATGTATCGCCAGCCACACAGTTTTAGAGTGTGTGAAAATATTCCGTGTGTTTAGGATTGATATCGTTGTTGAGTGACTGGGCATTCCTAGTCATCAGCTATTTTCTGTTGGCCATGTTCTGGTTAAGCAGAGTGAGTGGTCACCATACAGAACATTCTGGGCTATTGCAGAGGCAGACGGCTTCCTACAAACATGGCTTCCAGTGTCATCCTTCTTTGAGTCCCCCCGCCCCCCCACCTACCCCTGCCCTGACTGTGAAGGGATGATTGTGCCTTAGACTGTTGCTGGCCGTGATCAGCACAATTCTCATGCTCTTTAAATTGTGATTAGGGTTTTTAGGTTTCATAGTGAAACTTCTTTTCAGAAAGTTGTATTTTAGCTAGTATATTTTAGGACCTTAGAGAATGCTCAGCAATCTCTGTGTCTCCTCATTAACTCCTTTGTAATTTTTTTTCTCACAATATAGGATTGTAATTGGGAATGTACAATTTACACATTTTATTGTACCTTTGAAATATGAAAATTTTACTTGTAAACTCTGGATTGGTGTACATTTTGGAAGAGCAGGTAGAGGTGAAGAGAGAGTGCTCATTAGAAATGTGGTATATACTCACTCATAAGTGGTTACTAGATGTAAAGCAAAGGATAACCAGACTACAACCAACAGCTCCAGAGAAGCTAGAGCCTTCATCTAGTAACTGATGGAAGCAGATGTAGAGATCCACAGCTAAGCACCAGGCTGAGTTCCAGGAGTCCAGCTGAAGAGAGAGAAGAGGGATTCTATGAGCAAGGAGGGTCAAGATCATGGTGGGGAAAATCTACAGAGACAACTGAACCAAGCTCATAGGAACTCATGAACTTTAGACCAACAGCTGTGGAACCTGCATGGGACTAGACTAAGTCCTCTACATATGGGAGACAGTTGTGTAGCTTGGTCTGTTTGAGGGGCCTCTGGCAGTGGGATCAGGATCCATCCTTGGTGCATGAGCTGGCTTTTTGGAGCCCATTGCCTACTGTCGGATGCCTTGCTCACCCTCGATACAGAGGGGAGGGGCTTGGTCCTGCCTCAACTGAATGTACTAGACTTTGCTGAATCCTCATGGGAGCCCTTACCCTTTTGGAGGAGGGGAGGTGGGTCAGGGTCGGGGGCGTATGGGGGAAGCGGGAGGAGAGATGAAAGGGGAGGTGTCTGTGGTTGGTATATAAAATGAATAAAAATTTCTTAAAGAAAAAAAAGGAAATAAAAAAAGAAATGTCAGTGTGATTCTGCACATGTGTTTGTTCCGGGTGATAGAGGGGATTTCAGGTTTGAGTGTGGAAGGCTTCAGTGCACTGAACACTACTTGAGGCCTTACCATCCTGACTTTCGCCCTGGAGTGTCTAGAGATCTTTGTAAACAGTACCTTTTTCTGTAGAGACTTTCTCTCGCTCCCACAGGGTCTGACATTTCCTGTGCCTGTATTCCCCCATGGCACAACTATAGCTCTCATTTTCTTAGACCACAACCTCTGTCTGTAAAGTATGAGCAGTATGGCAGCACAAGACGTTTGTGAATACTGTAGTGCTTGAATGGTTCCCAAAGATCCAAATGGTGAGCGCTTGTTCACTAGGCTGACGTGCTACTGGGAGGCAGAGGACCTTTAAGACTTGGAGTCTGCCAGGCGGTGGCGGCACACGCCTTTAATCCCAGCACTCAGGAGGCAGAGGCAGGCAGATCTCTTGGTTGGAAAACAGCCTGGTCTACAGAGTGAATTCTGGGACAGCCAGGGCTACATAGAGAAATGCTGTCTTTAAAAAAAAAAAAAAGGCACCTAATGGGTGGAAGTTAGGTCATTGGGGCTGTGCCCTCCAGGGAGAAATTGGGTCCTTGACATTTGCTTGTCAGCTGTTTCCTGACTGAGATGAAGTAAATGTTAGGCTTCTGCCCTCACTCCAGCTGTACAACCACACACATGCAGTTCAGGAGCTAAGCAAGGGGTCTTGTGTCTTACGTCATCAGTGTGTGCTGGTGATTATGTACGTGAGGTGTGGTCACGCAATCTGTGCATGTGTGGCATAGCTCCATAAGCCCACCTGTGCCTTAAAAAGTCAGACACAGACTCCTATTCCCTCTCTGTTCTCTTCTCTCTTCCCCTCATTACCTCTGTCTCTCTCTCTGCTCTCTGCACATGCTTCTTTCCCAGGCCTGGTTCTTTTGTCTCCCCCTCCCCCTCCAATAAAGCCCTGATACTGGATTTTGTCATGGCTTGTGCCTCATGACCTTTCCAAATGGTAATCAGCACCACTTATCATTTTTAAAAAACAACAGTAAACAGGTGCTGTGTGGTTTTTCCTGGGGAGAGGCGGACAAAAATTTACTAGCTGAGCCATTTCAATGTCTCCTTTGCTGTGGGATGGTCTTTTGGTACGCTGTGAATATGTATTGCTACTATTGGTTAATAAAGAAGATGTTTTGGTCTATGGTAAGGCAGGATAAGAGCCAGGCAGGAAGTCCAAAAGAGATACAGGGAGAAGAGGGTGAAGTCAGAGAGATATACCAGCCGCCCAAGGAGGAATAAGATGCCAGCAGATCTGTAATGCCATGGTCACGTGGCAAAATATAGATTAATAGAAATGGATTAATTTAAGATAAAAGAGTTAGCTAGCAAGAAGCCTGAGCCATAGACCAATCTGTAATTAATATTAAGCCTCTGAGTGATTATTTTATAAGTTGCTGCAGGCCAGGTGGGATGCAGGAAAACTTCTGGCTACACTCTTTTCTCCCTTTAAGTTGATCATCTTGGGCATTTTGTCACACTGATAGAAAATGATCATATTATTGTCCTAAGATGCGTTAGGAAAACTGTGTGGTGTGATCAAATAAGTAGCTGTTATTGAGAGTCCATTTATCTTTGTCTGTCAGAAGGCACAGATAGTCTTGAGGAAACTGTTCAGCTAACACTGGTATAACCCAGAGTGTGACTTGTGGTAATGTTTGCTGGGAGGTGACACAGGAAATGTGGCCCTGAGTGCTCATGGCAGAATCTCTAGTTCTTGGCACAGCATCCAGGCAGAGCTGCTTCTCCTGCGTGCCTGTCAGATGGCTTAGCCGCTCTTTTCACATCCAGGATTTTCAGTTACTGGGGGACAGATGATAAGGTGGAATGGAAGGCTCCGTAGGTCAGCTTCTCATGAGCTGGATTCCAAGATTTTATGTTATATTCAGGGGAGGGGAACGTTTATCAAGCAAACAGCACCTAGAGGAGAGTGGCTAGGATGCTTTAGAGCAGTGGTTCTCAACCTTCCTAATGCTGCGACCCTCATGTGTGGTGACTCCCAACCATAAAATTATTTTCACTGCTATTTCATAGCTAACTGTAAATTTACTACTGTTACAAATGGCAATGTAAATATCTGTATTTTCCAATGGTCTTAGGTGACCTCTATGAAAGTATTGTTCCACTACCCTAAAGGGTCACAATCCACAGGTTGAGAACCACTGCTTTAGAGGGCTTAGGAACTTCTACAGTAAATGTGTTGTGAAGTATTTCAAATATTTTGTTTAGAGAATAAAATCCTAACTGAAAATAAGGATGAATAACTAAGTGTCTTACTAGCTCCAAGTCCTTCAGCATGGCCAAATAAATAGATTTCAGCCTAATAAAGTAAGCACCCTACCTGAGTTCTTGGGGTTAGAGAAAAGGAGTGGGTGTGTGCTGTGTGGTGAGGGACCCTCTTGAGGAGGCAGCATTGGAGCAAACACAGGGATGAGCATGTGTAAATTGTAGGGTTCACATCCCAGTACCTCCCACCTGTGAAGAAAGACAAGGTAAGAGCCAGGAATGGTCCTTTTCGACCGAATGCACAGGTACTATATACGATGCACTGTGAAAACAGAATGGGATGACCAAATAAGTTGAGCTATGCTATGATTGAGACTCCAAGTTTATCTTTGCACATTAGAAGGCACAGAATGTTTTGTGTTGTCTAGCTATTCCTGGGCATAGAACCTGTCCTGGAGTGTGTTGATATACTCAGTTACACACCATTAGAAAAGAACCAATTCTCTCTTTGCCAGTGGCATCATTGCGAATCAGTTAGAGGTGCGACTTTGTGCCCTCCTCCCTTTCTCAGTGCTTCAGAGCTGGGATTTTGTCTGTTTTGGATCTGTGCAGGTCTTACTTGTGAATTCATGTGTGCATCAGTTCTGTTGTGTCTGGAAGACTGTTTCCTTGTAGCCATCCACCACATCTGGCTCTAACAATCTTTCTACCTCCTCATTTGTATAGATACCTGAGCCTTAAGTGGTGGGGGGGAGCGTTGATGAAGATGAAGACATCCCCATTCTGTCCCTCTCTGCACATTATCCAGGTTATCCAGTTGTGGGCCTCTGTAGTCAAAAGTTTCTCTGATCCCACCATGCCCCACGGTCCCACAGCCACTTATAAAACAATCATTTAGAAGCTTAATATTAATTCCAAACTGTATGGCCTATGGCTAAGAATTCTTGGTAGCTAGCTCTTTCATCTTAAATTAACCCATTTCTATTAATCTATATGTTGCTACGTGGTTGTGGCATTACCGGTCTGCTAGTATGTTGCTCCTTGGGTGGCAGGCTGGAGTTTCTTCACACTCTGCCTTTCTTTTCCTATCTCTCTCCTTGGATTTCCCAACTGCCTCTTAGCTTCCTTGCCATAGACCAAAGCAGCTTATTTATTAAATAATGGGAACAACATATTTTCACAGCATACAGAAAGACATCCCCCAGCATGGTCAGAAGGTATAGACAATCATAAAAAAGAAACATATAGTTTTAAAATAATAAAATAAAGTCCTTAAAAAGGAGAATAAAGTAATATATAAAAAAAATAAGTCAAGAAGGTCAGAGTTGGAAGAGACATGAGCCACTGCCAAAGGAACAACAAGATGTCAGCAGACTGGTAATGCCATGGCCACAAGGTAGCATATAGATTAATAGGAATGTGTTAATTTAAGATGAAAGAGCTAGCTAGCAAGAAGCTGAAGCCATAGGCCATATAGTTTATAATTAATATAAGCCTCTGAGTAATTATTCTATAAGCTGCTGTGGGACCACAGGTAGGAGAAATTCATCTGGACTGCTGGGCAAGGCAAGACAGGAGAAATTTCTGACTACAGGTCTCTGTGTTAGGTCCCATCTACAGCAAGAAGCAGCTCCCCTGAAGAAGATTGAGTCATGCACGGGTCTGTGAAATGGCAATGTGTCATTAGGAATAATTTTATTGCTGTGTTCATTTAGTGGAACAATTGTAGTATGTTTCCTATAGGCCTCTTATCTGTGTAACCTCAGGTTCTTGGCTACTTTAGCAATGTGAACTGCTGATTCCCTCTCACGGAGTGGGCCTGAATCCAATAAAAAACTGGCTGATTACTCCTATAATGTTGTGCCATTATTGTACCAGTATATCCTGCAGATAGTTCCTGTTGCAGGTTGCAGGGTTTGTAGTTGGGTGATATTGATAATTACTTTTCTACTGCAGTGGCATGAAGAGTGCCTTCTGGCGCAGTGGATGTTAGTCAGGAGGTAGGCTGGCTAATTTTTATATTGACACAAATGAAAGTCATCAGAGAGGAGGGAAATTCAACTGAGAAGACGCCCGCATGAGATCTGGCTGTAGGCAAGCCTGTAGGACATTTTCTTAATTAGTGGTCGATGTGGGAGGTGCCACCCCACTGTGGGTGGTGCTACTCCTGGCCTTGTGATTCCGGTTGCTGTAAGAAAGCAGGCTGAGCAAGTCATGAGGAACAAGCCAGTAAGCAGCGCCCCTCCATGGTCTCTGCATCAGCTCCTGTCTCCAGGTTCCTACCCTGTTTGAGTTCCTGTCCTGACTTCCTTCATTGACAAACAGTGATGTGGAAGTGTGAGTCAAATAAACCCTTCCTCCCAGAGTTGCGTTAGTTACGATGTTTCATTACAGAAACGTTAACGCTAATTAAGACAGTAAGGGTGAAGCTCCTAGTTGAGTACTAGCTCAATTTCTCCATGTTAAATGGCCTAAGTAAGTATTGTGTTCAGTAATAGGACCTTCCATCAGGTTGCAAAGAGTAAATAATAGCTTTGGAAAGAGCTTATTATTATTATTATGGTTGGCTTTTAGTTTATTTTATAAAATTATTTCTGGTTGTTTGATTTTCAACTTTTGTTTTATTTTTTAGGAAGATGGAGGAGGAGTAGGGAAGTGGGGGAGTGCTTGCTTACAGTTTTGAGGGTTAGTACATGACTGTCATGGTGGGAAGCAGACAAGAATGGCACTGGAACGATAGCTGAGAAAATAGATTTTTTTTTATACAATATATTCTTATGGTTTCCCTTCCTCCAACTCCTGTCCCCAAAGCCTCACACCTCCTCACCCACCCAACTCACTCTCTCTCATTAGGAAACAAAGAGACATCTAAAAATAATAAAATAAAGTGAAATAAAAGCAAACCAATCTGAGTAGGACAAAACAAACAAGTGAACATGAAAACAAAAAAGCCAAAGACAAAGAACAAGAAATGCATACAGGCACAGAGACACACGTATTGGCAAATGCAGAAATCCCATTAAAACACAAAATTGGAAACCATAACATATAAACAAAAGACTCGTAGGGTAAGAAACAGAAACCTCCAAAAATATCATTAAGTTTGTTTTGTGTTGGCTATCTACCACTGGGCGTTGGGTTTGGTCTTAAGAGTGGCTTGTATATCCAGTGAGACACTGTTAGATAAAAACCAGTTTTTCATTTGCGGGTGTTTATCAATTGGGGATGACTTCTGGGTTACAGACTGGGGACTTGTGTCCACTTCTCCTCTCAGCACTGAGACCTCACCTGGCTTAGACCTGTGCAGGCCCCGTGCATGCTACCACAGTCTCTGTGAGATCATGTGTGCATCAGCCTTATTTCCTTGGTATTCTACATTCCCTCTGGCTCTCACAGTCTTTCTGCTTCCTCTTCTGCAGGGTTCCCTGAGCCATGAGGAGAGGGATTTTACGGAAATGCCCATTTAGGACATATTGTATTTACCACAACAAAAACGGACCACAAATACAAGGAAACCCACTGTAAGAGTTTATTGGTAGGGAATGGGGAAATAGGGAGGAGGTGCACACGCCTGCCTGGAAGAGTGTGTGGGACATGAGGGTCTGCTTTTAAAGGTAGCTCAGTGCATGTGTATAGATAGGGGCCTACGTAGCCATGCCACCCATGCTCATAGATTACGTGGCCATGCTGTGATGTAAGGTCCTGGGGTGACTAAGAATTTTGCCGGAATGCTGATGGCACATGTGCATTTGTGGGACCCCAGAAGTGGCTGGGGGATGCCGGAAATGCTAACAGTGTTAATATTATGATCTGCCCCTTGGAAACCTGCCTCTTGGGGCCGCCCTGCATCCTGCTGTAAAGGCCTGATTTAAGGAAAAACTCCTCCCTTCTTCTCTTCTCTCCATTCCCACAAGGTGTGCGCCCTCGGCCACCCCTCCTCCTCTCTCTTCTTTCTGTCTTTCCCTATCTTTCTATCAAATTAACTGTGTCCACATGGATGCAGCGCCTGGGGTATGAGTGACTGACCACTCATTTGCTTATTCCAGAAAAATGCTTTGAGTGATAATTATAGTATACCTGAAAGTTTATGGAGTAGTGTTGTGGACATGTATGGAAAAACAAGACCCATTTACTTCAACATATATTGAACAAATAATCCTAAAACCAACACGATTTAAAGAAGGACCATAGGTTTACAGTCAGACTGCTCTGTGTTTGAGTTTGTTTCTGGTACAGACCAGTAGTGCCCACTGCCACAAACTATCCATTTTCCTAGTTAAAGGCGTTAAAGAGGACACTGACAGGTCCCTCCACTGACACCTGAGATAAACAGGCTTGCAACATGTAGTCATTGTCATAGTCTTGCAGCTAAACATAACTAACTGAAGTGTTATTTTACACTCTCTTATTCTGATAATTGCCTGATAAGTCCCTCTTGTTATATTCAAGATTATTTTGACAAAATTATTGAATATCAAACAATAAACAATACAGCACTATGATATTGACTTGTAATTATTCATATTTAAATAGCTTAAGGAAATGAGAATTGTATTTCCACCTAAAAAAGCAGCTCTGGCTGTGAGAAAAAAAAAAGATTGCTTTTAGAGTTAGAAGAGAGAGCTGCTAATGCTTTATCCAATTTAAAATTGTAAGCTTTAAATATTTTATATAAATAAAACCATCACAGTCATCTATTTATGCTGGGAAAGCCATAAATTTGGCAGATCTCTCTCTCTCTCTCTCTCTCTCTCTCTCTCTCTCTCTCTCTCTCTCTCTCTCTCTCTGTGTGTTTTAGGAAGCATTGCATCTACAATAGATTTCCGTACAGCCTTTTCAAAGCCTTTCTTTGGTTGTTAGTTGTTGCTCTCCATGCTCCCTTCTTTACCCTACCTTCTTATTTCCTGCCCCATTTATCCCATTTCTCCCCCTTTCTCCTTCATACTACCTACAGCACTACTACAGACCGTGTGTACAAGATCAAGCCAGTCAAAATCTCAGCATGGTTCGGTGTGAAGTCCCACCCATCTGAGATGCCATTGGCAACTGATGGCTTTGGAGGGTCTGTCAGTCGATGGTCCTGCTTCAAGCACGTACAAGCAGTGCTAAGTGGACTCAGTGGGTTTAAAGAAAGAACACGTGAAGTTGGGAGATCAGAATAGTGCTAAGGGTAGAGAAGAAATTAGAGGAGTAAATTGGTTGGTGGATTTGATCAAAGCACATTATATACGTGTATGAAATTCTCAACAACATAATCCTGAGTGGGAGGAAATCAGTCTTGGTCTATGCTATTAGTGATTTTGGCTCATTTCAAGATCTGAGCATTATTCTTAACTTTTATATTAGAGAAGCCAATTCTCTAAATGTGCATCCATACCACTAATTCCTGTTCTTATTTATTTATTTGAGATAAGATATTTCTTTTTTTTTTTTTTTTTTTTTTTTTTTTTGGTTTTGGGTTTTTTTTTTTTTTTTTTCGTTTTTCCTTTAACTCGCTTGGTAGCCCAGGCTGGCCTCGAACTCACAGAGATCCGCCTGGCTCTGCCTCCCGAGTGCTGGGATTAAAGGCGTGAGCCACCACCGCCCGGCGAGATAAGATATTTCTATGGAGCCCTGGGTGACCTTGAACTTGGAATCCTTCTAACTCATCCTCCTAAGTGCTTGGATTACAGGCATGCACCATCATGTCTGGGTAAATCAGACTGTTTTTTTCTGAAAGATCAACAGCGGCTCAGGTTTCTTATGACCTCTTCTGACAGAGGATCCCGGGTCCTATGAACCATTACCTGGGATTCTGATGGGCAGGTGTGGAGTTTAAGCTTTGCGGTTTCCATCAGTACACCCGACTTTGCTCATGTGTGTTAGTTCGTAGAAAAGATTTCTGGAGGATGTCAAATGCCCTTATTCCTTTCTTGGATATTTTTTAAAGCATATTTTCAAACTTCCCCCACTAATTCAATTCTTCCTTTTCCTTTGTTTAAAATTTTCATGTGCTATGCAAAATGGAGGCCTTTATTTCAAGGGAACAGGTCCCACTGTGGCTTTTTTACTGAAATGTTGAAATAAGAAGTGCTTCCACTAAGTAAGAGAAGCCGCTTGCATCAATCTGTTACCTTTTTAAAATTTCAAACTGAGTACTAAGTAGTGAAGGAGATTAGAAGAAAGCCTATTACATATATGAAGTTACTAAATATTTGCTTATTAGTTTAAAAAGTCACCAACTATGAAAATGAAAAATGACAGTGTAGATATTTTAGTTTTATGATCCTTCAGCTAATTTATAGTTTAATTGTACTCAAAACTTCCTAACAGTTAGGCTTACATAAGGTCTACTGCTTGAGTTTTCATAATCCTTCCATGCTAGGATGTTTCTCCAGGCAGTCTTGGAGTTCTCACTCACTGATCACAACTGTGGCTCTTTCACCCCTCCCCCACCCACCCCCTGCATTGTAAAGAAAGATTTGTCATTAAGCTGCCTTTCCAAATTTTGAAAAATTTCAAGATCAGAATTGTATTTTTTTTCATTTTTGAATGATATTTTGAAAGAAATTAACCACATATCAGAATATGCCAAAAGGGAACTTGTCAAAATTTAGTTTTGAGAAACAGAATTTGCATGATGGCAATTTAATATCCGATTGCATTTTAGCTTCCATTATTACATACACAATTACTCTAATCTAAGTGAAATTCATTTTGATATGTAATAGTTCAACTGTATTATATTCAAAATTACATTTCTGGCTAGAAGGTTAGCAGAGTCTTCAAACATGCTGTCACTCAAAGCTATTACTAACATTAATTTATCTGGAACATCATATACAAATGATTTGTCTTGAAATTATTTTTCTTTAATACCTCTATTAATTTAGCCTCTAGTGTTTATTGAAGTTTAAAATAATCATTATCATCTCAAACCATAATAGCAATCTGTGGTTTAAAAAACTTTCTATATACCAAACCATGGTAATTTAGAATAATGCATAGACCATCTGATTTACACATTCCCCAAATCCTACTGGGCAAGAGTCGTCTCATTATTATATTATGTGAGAAATTCTGAAATCTAGAGAAGTAAAACAATTTTCTCAAAGGCATGTGGACAGTGAGAGGTCTAGGGTTCAAACTCAAAAGAGTCTGGTTTCATCAAAATTAAAAAAATATTGCTTTGTTTATCCTTGTCAAGTTCATTTTAAGGTAATTTCTATACATGTATATAATCCACCTTATTATCCTCATTTTTCCCTGTCCTCTCTCTCCTCCTTTGCCAATTCTGCTTGTTCCTTTCTGTTTTCATTTCTTTTCTTTGTGCTGGAATCATGTATGTGAGAGGAGATGTGTAGCATCTGCCTTTCTAAGTTGGCATATGTCACTGTGATGGTTTGAATAAAGATGGCCCCATAGGCTCATATATTTGAATGCTTAGCCACCAGGGAGTGGAACTGTTTAAAAGGATTACAAGGATTAAGAGGTGTGACCTTGTTGGAGTAGGTTTGGCCTTGTTGAGAAAGTGTGTCACTTGGGGTAGGCTTTGAAGTTTCCAAAGCCCATTACAAGCCCAGAATTTCTCCCTCTGCCTAAGGATCAGGATGTAAAACTCTCAGTTACTTCTCCAGTACAATGTCTGCCTTCATGCCGCATGCTCCCTGCCATGGCCATGATGATACTGGACTAATCTCTGAAACTGAAAACAAGCCTCTGATTAAATGAGTTCTTTGTAAGAGTTGCCTTGGTCATGGTGTCTCTTTGCGGCATTAGAACATTGACTAAGACAGTCACTTAGTGGTATGAAACCCACCTCCATCCATTTTCCTACAAATGATATAATTTTATTCTCCCTGGTGGCTTTATAAAATTCCATTGTATATAAAATACAGCCTTTTTAAACTCTGTTCATATATTTTTGAAAACTTAAAATTTTGATTT
>CABHPR010096129.1:0-23438 GCA_902168415.1 Peromyscus melanophrys
GGGGGGCGCCACACCCTGGGAAAAAGGCTTGGGCACATCCAGAGCCGACCAATCAGCAAGCAAAGCCTGGGTGGCGTCAAGGGGCAGCTTTGGCCAATGGGAAGGAAGAACACTTCGGAGGTTCGGAGGAAGAAAAGGAAAAAAAAAGCCCCACGAAACAACAATCGAATCCGTTTGGGGGCTTGGAAGACGGGGAGTGGGCGTCGTTAATGTCATGTTCTCGTGTCTGCCCTCTCCTTGGAAGGATGGGTGGCTTGCATCACTCTACTGCTGTGCAGCGCAAAAGGCGCTCTGGAGGGTCCCGAGAAAGTAGACCGGGAATTGTCCACTTTTCGGTGGTGCTTCGACTTGGGGAGTGGGTTGCACAGAGGTGGCAGCTTTGTGCTTAAGAGTGAAAGAATGTTGAGGTATCTTAAATGGAGGCAGGAAGAGGTAGAGGTTCCTCATTCCCCTCCGCTGGCTACTGATTTAAGTGTCAACTAGCGGAGCCGATTATGGACAATCTCAAGTCAGTGCATAACTTAAAAAATGCCCTTTGGGCATAGAACACTACTCATTATATTCATTTCCCTTGACAGCCAGTTCCAGGTACTTCCTGAAGACTGCTGGTAAGAACCCACACAGTTAACACTCAGAAATTCAGGAAAAAAAAAAAACTGTGACTTTTGGCTTCCAAGTTAGCCTAAGGTACTAGTTCCTATTAATTTACTGTATAACACAGGACTTAATCACTCTACACTGAAATCTTTTGCCTATAAAAACCAAGGTACTAGGGGGGGTCTAATTCCCCCCCCCATTTTTGAGGTCTTAACATTTCAGAACTGATTTGGAGTAACGTGCTTGACAAAGGTCCAGATGGAGAGGAGAGGTTATAAAAACCAAAAACCACAGTAGCAATAGGTCCAGTGATTATAAATGTCCAAAGCTGAAACTTTATGTAAAATAGTGTACGCTTGTGTTTTCCTCAGAAGGGTTCCTAACTATCAGCACATTCTCAACGTTTACATCCTGTGATACAAACTTACCATAAGGTTATGACGGGTGAGCCTCCGTGGGAGGACATGATGTGTAGGGTGGTCCAGGGCCTGAGGCATGCTAAGCACTTAACTCTACCACTGAGCTACACCTCCAACCTTCCAGGTACCGTGATACAAAAGGAGGCAAAGGTCCATTTTAGCTACTATATGGCTAAATACTGCTTGAATCAATGGTAAGGAACTGGCTGGGTGAGTTGGAAAGGAAACAGCTTTACTTCTGAAATTGCATGTGTACTTGTAAAGAAAGTGAGGGTAAAGCTTCACTGTCTTGTTATAGAGGCATACAAAAATGATACTGATCTCCCAGCTTCTACCTCTGGAGTGTTGGGGATTACACTACAGACCTAGTATGCCTCCATGACCCCATTTTTAGGGGTTTTTGGGGAATCAAACCTGGACCTTCTAGGTGTGTAGGTTGGTACACTCCTGTTGTGACAAAACTTTTCCTGGGGAGACAACCAACACACGTCTACTCACCCCAGATAGGGTGCCTGAGATAGACCAAAGCAGGGATACCACCAAAGTCTAACTTGGTAAACCAACTAGTTTTATTGGGGTTAATTACAGGAGGGAAATGACTCAAAGACAGCTACATGACCAAAGCCCACCCTGGCATGGGTGACAGCTCACAAAGCTGAGAACCTGGAGCACATTTCATAGCCTGCAGGTAGCTCAAGAGGCTGGAGTGTGTCCTTTCCGGGTGCCTCAGTTGATGTAAACCTCCTCCAGGCAGCTGGTCTAGTCTGAGGCTGGAGAGAGCAGCCTGGCTCTCTCCATCTGAGAGGGACTCCCAGCTTTTATTACTTACTCTGGCAGGAAGGGGGCCTAGTGAAATCTGGTCAGTTGCAGGGAGTTCCTAAAGCTATTCTGGGTTGTTACATTAATGCTTAAAGGAGCCTCCTATAGGATAGACTGTTTCTTGGAGGAAACAAAATTCCCCACTGAGCTACATCTCCCCAAAATGATACTCTACACAGCAACCTGAATAAGCTGGGAAGCTCATAGATACAGTTACAACTTCTGAGGTTAGACCCCACTTCAGCTTGTTTCCCTGATCAACCAAGGGCAGGATCCAGCTGTGGTTTGTACATGCTGCTTCTGGATTCGGAGGTTAAACCACGTAGTACTTTGTCAATCCCTCATTATAAATTGGTATTTACGGTGGATCATGATTGATGGGTGTCATATGTAAAACCAGAGATGTGGACACATTTCCTTCATTTTCATGACCAGCTACAAGTCTTGGTAAAGAAAGGAGATGAAGTTCCCCTTACAAGTGGTAAGTAGAGAAGTACAAAGCCGGGGTACCCAAAGTGTCTGACGTAAAGAAAATGATTCAACAGGGAGATAATACAGACAGCAGTCAAGTTATAAAGGTAAAAATTTCTTTATTTCCAAGATATGGCTTAACTACACACGGTGTATTAAGCCAGTTTTGGAGTTCATTTTGCAGCATAGGACAAGCAGCGGAATAGTCAGGACATTCCTCTGACAATTCAATCTACAGAGCTTTTCTTCAGCTGTTTTTTATGTTTGGAGTGTCCTTTTGGATTGCTCTGCATGACAGACAGATCAGACCTTGGAGAAGATTGGTAACCCACATCCTCTGCTTTTATGGGTTTGATAATATGGCCAGCCTTGGTGATGATCTTGGGAGCAGTCAACTTTTGGAAGGCTCTCTGGGTGTTCCACGTGGACCCTATAGGATTCTGGATGGTCCTTTCAAACTGCTGATGGTGGGTGAATGGATATGGAAGCATCCGCACCTGGAAGGGAAAGGAAGGATTCGGTGTGAGGTACAGTTGTTTAAAGGTAGCCTAGAGAAGGGGCATAATGGTTCATGCTTGTAATCTCAGCATTTGCCAGGGCTGAGACAGGATGATCACAAGTTTAAGGCCAGACTGGTCTACATGGTTCAGTTTTATGTGACAATCACAAGGGAGGTAAGCTTTGGAGAGGTCAAAGCACCCCAGTGTTCCCATAGAATCTTAGGACTGCTAATCTGTTGGAAGTTATTTGGTACCCATACTCTCAGGCTTAGCCAATGGTTTTAGGACTGAAAACCCAGAAGACCACTCCTGCTTGGCTATAGTAATTCTAAGGCTGCTAACCAGTGGGTGCTTCTAGACAACACTGTTACTTCAAGAAACCCCAGAGTATTTGTGCATCCTTATGGATTCTGACCCTTTTATTCTCTTCCTGCTCTCTATTCTCTCCTTTCCTTTTTTTTTTTTTTTTTGCTTTTTGAGACATGGTCTCACTATGTAGCCCTGGCTGGCCTGAAACTTGCTATGTAGACCAGGCTGGCCTGAACTACTCAGAGATCTACCTTCCTTTCCTCTTTATGATTGACGTTTTAAGGAAGCCAAAGATGTTTCTGAATCCAGAATGCCTCCAGGTTCTTGAGCTCAGCTTCATCCTCTTAAGGCATCAGAGGATGCAGAGCTGGTTGGCCCTACTTGATAACATCAGTTATCTTCCTTGGCATCAACTTGTGTCCAGACAGGGGAAATGATTTCCCCAAGTAAAGTAAGCAATGTGAGAGAACAGAACCCTTGGGTTCCTGGTCCTTGCTCTGTGCTCTTCTCCACTCCAGAGTGCTATCCTCAGATCTGTAAACACTTCCCCAATGTCAGTACTGAAAGAAAAAGGCTTCCTTTCCCTTTAGGCTAAGGAATGTCTTGTTTAGGTTGATATTCTTTCTATCTGTGTATGTTACTGAGGGTATGAAAAAATAAGGTCAGACAGGAGTCCTCTCCTGTCTTGACACACTTCACTCTCTTGCTCCTGTGGTGGCTAGCTAATTCAGTGGTTCTCAACCTGTGGGTCATGACCCCTTTGTGGGTCGAATGATCCTTTTCACAGGTTTCACTTATCAGATATTTTCATTATGATTATGATCATAACATTATCAAAATTATAGTTATGAAGTAGCAATGAATAATTTTATGGTTGGGGGCAGCACAACATGAACTGTATTAGGAAGGTCACAGCATTAGGAAGGGTGAGAACCACTGAGCTAATTAAAAAGAGGCAGAGTTGGTTGTAGTTCAGTTGGTTGTACTTGTCTATCACACACGAAGTCCTGGGTCCAATCCCCAGGATCACATAAGCTAGACGTGGTGGCATATATTTGTAATTCAAGGACTTGGGAGGTGGCAGGAAAAACAGATGTTCAAGTTCAAGGCCACGCTCAGGAACATAGTGTGAGTTCAAGGCCAGACTAAGCTGTACATGAGATCCTGTCTTAAAAAAAAAAACACAAATCCAAAGTCAAGAAAGATTCCTGGAAAACCATTTCACAGTTTGCTGTGACAATAGTAAATAAACATGGAAAGAGCTCTAGGAAGGAAAAGGCGAGCCTTTCAGAGAAGCATGCTCTTAGCTGTCATCTGTAATTTTGGCCCATTGGAGCATTCTCCTCCTACAATGTGGGCCCCTGCAGATTAAAATCAGGGTATCAGGCTTGGCAACAAATGCTTTTACCTACTGAACCACCTTACCAGTCCTCTCAGAGTATTCCTTCCCTCTCCAATTGTCTAGTTACATAGTCTCAGCTGGGATTAGATTGGCAACAGTTTCTGCAATGATTGGCTTAGAAACTAAGATCAAACAGAATATGACTGAACTGTTATCTCAAGACTTTTTTTTTGAGAGGGCCTCATGTATCCCAGGCTAGCCTCCAACTCACTGGGTAGCCAAGGATGACCTTGAACTTTTGATCTTCCTGTCTCCACCTCCAGAGTGCTAAGATTAGAGATTAAAGGTGGGCTTTATGTCCAGCTTTACACAGTGCTAGGCAAGTATTCTAGCAACTGAGCCAATTTCCCAACCCTCATCTGTCTTGTACCCATTACATAGTTCATTTCTCTTTCAGAAGGACAAGTATAACTCATTTCAGTATTGTACTAATGAGGGGCAAACCTCAGGACTAAAGGGAACATGCAGTTCAATGACTTTTTTTTTGGGTCACGTCCTCACCCCAAGAGAAGCCCAATTTCTCTCTAGATCATCTGCCCATTTTCTAACTTTTCTACTTTATGTGACTCTTACAACAACAGCACTCAGTATTGCCTGTGATATTCCAGAGGACAATGACTATGCTCTAGTTTCCCATAGTGCAAACATCCCTTGCTCATTATAACTATTATTTGTTTTGTTTTTTTGTGACAGGGTCTCACTATGTAGCTCTGGCTGTCCAAAAACTCGCTCTGTAGATCAGAGATATATACCTGCCTCTGCTGGGATTAAGGGCAGTGACACCATACCCAGCTCATCCCTTGATTATTAGCATATGATTCAACTGAAAATCCCTTCACTTTTGTGGACAGATACTGGTTCATCACCACTTTTCTTGACACATGGCTCAAACCTTCTGGTGTCTGCATGTTACCTTGACTACAAATCCAAATGGTTAATTTTTACTTTGGCAAGACTCATTTAGAGCAGAATGATCCGGAGCACCAGTTGAAACTGTGACTTAGGGGCTCTGTTACTGCTTGCAAAGAATCTCTTTTCAGCCTAAACCTGGTCAGTAGTTAGAATAGCACAGCCTGCCTGGCTTTGTTACTCTCACAGCCAGTCAGTAGAAAAGACAAATTTGTTCTGTTGATCATCATCACACTTCCCAGCCAGGTATGACATTAAGGGGTGCTGAGATCAGGGATTAATGGTATAGGTCATGCCCAGCACAGCGGATTTGGAGTTCAAGGCCAACGTGGGGTAAGCTGTCTCAAAAACGCAAAAGTAAACAAACCAAAAAAGGAAAACATCACAATTCCTCTCCCCACCAATACTAAAATAGTTCTCTCAAGCAAGAGGAGCAGGTAGTGGAGATCAGACAACTAGAGAGTGCTCTGAACCTCACCTGGTGAGCTGCTGCGTGGATATTGCGCTTCTCGTTTATAATCACATTGGGCAAATTCTTATCTTTTCTCGGAGGACCTTCAGGGGCTTTAATAAGAAACCTGGAAAGTCAAATAGTAAAAAGAGTATTCAGGATTTAGTCAAAAATGAAGGAAACACACTTCAGGGTGGGCTGGGGAAACTGTGCTCTTCTGACAGGCTCCTCTCACCGGCGTCTTTTCTTGGCGCTGGGTTTCAGGTCCATCCCACCCCACTCTCCCCAGCCAGGCAAGGTCAGGTCCAGGTCCTTTGGTTTATTGGCCTGGACAGCTTCCCTCTTCTCTTTTAGGAACTCCTTGATGACATCATCCCCGGCAAAAGCTTCCTTTATCATTTGCTTTTGGTCTCTCTCCACTTCATCTTCCTGGGAAGAAACAAGTGCAAAGAACTGAAACTTGTCTTTCGAGTGCTTCATGACAAGACCGAATCCTGGGTTGTGACATCTTAGCGCCCCCTAGGGGGAAGAGCTAAAAGGATGATGGATTCGCAATAGGAACCAATCATGCAATCATGCTCCGATTTCTCTCTCTAGGGTGAATATCCTTAGCTCGTCATCATATGACACAATTTAAAACCTTCAATAAGGAAGTCTTAGGGTGGGAGAAAGGATGGTCTGGGTCAACAGCAGAAGCTCCAAGCAAGGACAGAATGGGAACTTCCAGCAGTTTATATCCCAGAAAAAGCGGATAGGGTGTTTTGTCTTGCTAGTTTTAATTACTTAATTTGGGGTTGGGACTGGGGTTGAGGGCAGACTACTGGTAGTAGGAATTGAGTCGAGGGAACTGAAGTTTGAGTTCTTGTGCCTGCCTGAGATCTAGTCAGAGCTTTCAGTGACTACCACCTCCATTGAGGGCTTGACAGTCACCCCAGGGAGCTTTAGTGGCTCAGAATTCAGGCTGCTTGTGTGGCTCAGCTGTGTCCACATATCTGTATCTGTTAAACTGACACTTGGGCCCAGCCTGGCACCATGGTAATCTGGACCTCAACTCCTGAAATGGAAATTCCCAGGAAAACCAACCTTCGTAGATGGTGCTGTAAGAAGGACCTGCTCTGTTCCAGCTCCAGCCCCCACAAGCCCAAGACCCTGGCTCTGCTCACCAGCTCCTCTACTGTTGTGGGAACCGCCACTGATGTCACAGAAGGGGTTCTTGTAGTCAGGAGGTTCTGCAGACTGATCATTTGCTCCTTCTTCTTCTTCCCCTTCAACTGATTTTGGGGGTTCCTTCTCATCTGCTCCCCTTCTACTGCAGCTCTAGGGAGCTCCTTATTTGGAAGACAGTCCTCTTTACCTAGCTCTTCTAGTTCCTCCAGAGTTTGTACTCTCTCTGGCCTCTGCAGCAATAGAGGCTCCTCTTCCTCTGGGGCAGGTTCCTCTTCCTGGACCAGGGGAACAGTCTTTGCTGAACTCTCTTTTTGCTTCTTGGATAGATGATTTTCCTTACTGAGTTTCTGAGACAATGCCCTCAATTCAGATAATACCTCCTTGCTGGTAGAATCTGGAAGGAAAAAAATAAAGCTGTCAGAGAAGAAGCGTGGAAGTTTCCTAGTTAATGAGGATTTGTCAAGCAACTACTGAGTGCTGAGTACCATGAACTACTCTAATAAGGACAAACGGGGTCCTATTTCCGAACTGACCGCTAATGACCAGGACTGGGGCTTAACTACCCTGTATAGTCAACTCCAGTTGGAAAGATCCCTGGAAGTTCTTTTTATTTATTTTTAAAAGTGTGGTGCTGGAGAACAAACCCAAGGCCTGGTACATACCAGGCAAACACTCACCACCAAGCTCCACTCCTATCCCAAAGCTCCAAATTAAAAGGAAAAAAAAAAGGTAGAGGTGACATTTTAACAGGTACCACATCTGAATGAAACACAGCATTGTACTTTAGGCTTCATGGCCTAGAAAAAGCTCCTCTGGAGGGTTTTGTACTGACTGACCCAAGAATCCTTTATAATCTTTTGGTTATTTATTTATATATGCATTTTTTTTTTTTGGTTTTTCGAGACAGGGTTTCTCTGTGCAGCTTTGCGCCTTTCCTGGAACTCACTTGGTAGCCCAGGCTGGCCTCGAACTCACAGAGATCCGCCTGGCTCTGCCTCCCGAGTGCTGGGATTAAAGGCGTGCGCCACCACTGCCTGGCTAAAACATGCTGCTTTAATTCACCGAGTTTGTAGTAATTTGTTAACCAGTAATAGAAAACAAATAATGGTATAGAAATATGCTATATATGCATTTTTTGAGACAGGTTTTCATGTAGTTCATATTAGCCTTGAACTTGCTATGTAGCTGAGGATGACCTTGGAACTCCTGATCCTTTTACCCCTACCTCCCAAGTGCTGGGACTACAGGCATGTACGACTATGCGAGCCTCAATGCATACTTTTGAACTAGTTAAACTTACGTTTTCATAAGTACATGTCATATGTTGAACATATCTCCCCCTTTGACTACACATCTCAAGCAGATTATATAACCTGTTGTGTGTGACCTAGTCGAGAAAAAAATGAAGTAGCTGCTTTTTTGAGTAGAGGTAAGCTTCCATTTTCCAGTTACTGCCCAAATCTCTAGTCTTAGAGCCTTGAGGGAAACAACAGCAACACACTATTCTTCTAAACTGCCCCTTTTGATAACTAAAGTTGTCTCCCTTCCTTGTGGACCTTGCTTTCTAGCTTTGGCTTGAAGCTGTTGTATCATTTTGATAGAGTGTGTGTGTTGAGGGGGGGGATATCCATGACTTCCTCATATTTTAGGGCATTATTTCTTATAATATGCCTTATAAAGTTTGGGGAAGCTCTTATTGATTCTTAAAAATCTACCGTTATACTACCATACCACAACCAACAGCTTCCAAATATTTAGCTAACTAGATGACCACCCCTTTTATAATTCATTTATTTTTGCTTTTTTTGGGGGGGACAGGGTCTTGCTATATAGACCAGGCTGACCTTGAATAGAGATATTCACCTCTGCCTGAGATAAAAAGGTATGTGCCACCATGATTGGCATCCCCCTCCCTCCTTTTTTTTTTTAAATTTGGTAAGAAATAGGGTCTCACTGTGTTATCCAGGCTACCTTGAAATTCTGTGATCTGTTACCTGACACTAGCTGGGTTTATCTTTCTGCCAGATAATCAGTCCCCCTCCCTCCTTGGAAATAGGAATCTTACAAGGTATCCCAGGTTATCCTCAAATTTGCTATGTTGCCTAGGCTGGCCTTGAACTAAGTACTGGGATTGTAGGCATGTAGCACACTTGTCTTAGATAACCAGTCCCCCTGCCCCCTCCCCAGACATGGTTTCTCTGTGTAGGTCTGGCTATCCTGGAACTCACTCTGTAGACCAGGCTGGCCTCATATTTAGAGACCCTCCTGCCTCTGCCTCCTGAGTGCTAGGATTAAAGGCATATGCCAGATAACCAGTTCTTCCCCCACCCCCACCCCAGATGGGGGTTTCTCTGTGTAGCTTTGGAGCCTGTCCTGGATCTCGCTTTGTAGACAAGGCTGGCCTCGACCTCACAGAGATCCACCTAACTCTGCCTCCTGAGTGCTGGGATTAAAGGCGTGTGCCACCACTGCCCAACAGTGACACACATTTGTAATCCTAGCACTCCAAAGGTAGAGGCAAGAGCATCAGGAGCTCAAGGTCATCCTTGACTACATAGTGAGTTTAAAGCCAACATGGGCTGCATGAGATCCTGTTTAAGAAAAAAATTCAAGCAGCCTCTAAAGCATGAATATTGTTTATAGAAAGGGTGGGTGGGGAGACTAAGGATATCGGGCAGTGGGGCAGTGGGGCAGTGGGGCAGTGGGGCAGCACTTGCCTAGAATATTGCCCTGAATCCCATCCCCAGGACTACAGCACTACAATAAATAAATAAACTCACATGTAGCCTGCAGAACAATTCATTCTGGGGAAGTGTCACCCAAATACAGACACAGAAAAATCTAGCATTATGAAGTGCTAGAAATGCCACTTTCTCACTTTACAAGCAAGATAAATTGGACTCCAGACATTTAGAGCAGTTTAACAATTTCTCCAAATCTACCTAGTGTCTGAAAGTATGTATAGATTTTGACACTTACCATTTTACTAGATTCAAGTCTGTAGGTACCAGGAATGATAAGCTACACCTTTTCAAGGCTAACTTAGTAATGTCTTTTTGAAGATTATAAGCCCCGAGAGCAGAAAATGTGTTCCAACACGTTGGGTTTGCTTATCAAATGCCTTAGAAAAAAATGGTTATTATGAATCTAATTTCACTTCAGGGACCTAGTACACACTCTTAAAAATAATCACTATGTAGCATGTGTGGGTGGACATTTCTTTTTTCTCTCAGTCCATGCAGAGCAAATAAGAAATTGCCCCTTCCACTTCATCACAGCTCACCTTTTGTTTCTTGACCACCCACTGGCTCAGCATCCTGGTTGAGCTTAGCTCTTTTCCTAAGGGATCTCCTTTCCTCAAATTCTTTCAACAAAACATCTTCCTCTGCCACTGGCTTTTCATTTCCCTCATTTTCAGAAAACTCATGGGCCACAGGCTCAGGCAGTTCTTCAGAGTCTGCCTGGACCTCATCCTCTTTTGCATCACGATTGCCACTCCCGAGCATCCACGGATTGGGTCCATGAGCATTCATCTGTACTTCATTGGCTACATCAGGAACTCGGGCTTCCTCCTCTTCAGCGACTCCCTCTTCCTCACTCTCTGAAACAACTTGGAGCTTCTGCGTCAGTTCCTTGTTCTTAGCCAACTGTTCCTGCATAGCTTGGCGGGCCTAGAGGAAGGAGTCCCCAGCACAGGAACTTTGACGTTAGTGATCACAGTAAATATCTTTTCCCTCATTTCTCAAAGTGGCCTCCGTCTTTCATTCTTTTCTTTTCCTTTTGCTGACAGGGTCTTACTAGGTGGCCCAGTCTGACCTTGCAATGGGTGGTCCTGCCTTAGCCTTTCTAGTGCTGGGTTTGTAGGTATGTGTCACAACGTTAAGCTCAAGCTACTGCCTGTATTTTTTTTTTCTTCATAGTGCTGGGTTGGAACCCTAAGCTTTTAGCATGCTAGGTAAGTGCTCTACCACTGAGCTACAAACCCAGTTTTCCCATTTCACTTGCTATTTCTTACTGGTATCTACTGTTAAAGAGTACACATACATTTTTTTAGTAGCCATAGAATAAAATAGAAAGACAAATTATCCTTAAAGAAGCAACAGATGAAATACAATGATAAAAAAAAATAAAAAGTTCCTCCCTCTTTTATTAGATTTGCCTTGATGTTATTTTCCTTCGATCTTTTTCCTGGTCATTTTCTCTCTGCCTTAAATTTTTTCTGGTTTTTCATTCATCCTTGTGGTTTTTCCCCAATTCTATTTCTGTGACCATTCTTGTGTACTGATTTTCTTTTTTCCTCCAATTCCATCTCCTATTGTCTGGTCTATTTCTTACCTCCAGGTCATACTTTGCCATAATTGCCTTCGACTTGGCCCATTTGCCACTGTTTTGATGCTTAAGACTCATTCGCTCCTGGAAAGGAAGGACAAAATGAGATCTTCAGCCCCTTCCAGGGATAGTCATTGGCAAAGGTGTGAAAAGCAAAAGGCAATCTCACCATCATTCTGGCTTTCTCAATTTTTTCCAGTTCTTCCAATGCAGCATTTGGATCCACCTTCCTCAGCTGCTCAAAGTCTTTGATGGCTTTCTTGGCCTTTCCTTTCTTCACAATTTTGTGGTATCTACAGGGTAAGAGAGGAGGTGTGGGAGCTGAGATTTAGCTGAAACACTGACCACCACATGCAAAAGTGCCCACGGTATCCAAGGGGGTTCCTTATGCAGGTACTAGAATGGCTACCCCAGGTAATAGGAAACCTGAGAAGACAGACAGGCCTCTCCGACCATTCAGACTTCTGCAGAGCAGACTCTCCTGTTTCTATAGGTCAAAGAAGGAACAGAACACGTTCCAAAGAGGCAAAAAGGCAAAAGAAAAGTCCTACTGGATTCAACAGCTGTGGAAATTCAGAGCTCACTCTGCAGAACCACTCCATGATGTTTTGGAAGGAGAGAGAGTAACCAAACAGTCCTCATGTCAATGTAAAGTCTAAACGCTAAAGCCAGAGCAAAGGGCATTGCTGAGGCGGGCACAACTACGTGAGGTTGGTTTAGGAAAAGGTGACTGACTAGTCATTCCTACTTGGGACTTCCTTTACATGACCCTAACTGTCATGGGAAAAGTTCTCTGCAAAGAATTTGTGATTAACCCCACCATTTTCTTCTGTGAGCTCCGCAGCTTCCTTACTTTTTACTTTTGATCTTCTTCATTCTTCGAGCCCTGGCTTCATAGTAGGACTGCAGAGCCCGGGCCCTCTGAAGCTCTGCTCGGCGAATCTTAGCCTACAATGAATGACATGGACAGTAACTCCTGGACCTGAAGGCAAATGCTGGGAGAACCAGGGCTTGCCTGGGTATGTGGAATGGTCTATAACGCTTACCTCTTCCAGGCTCATGGCTCGGAGGGAGGCTTTTTCCACAGGAGTCAGTAAAGGGTCTGTCACTGGCTGTTTGTTTTTATGGAGGAGGTTAAAAACTTCCTGTTCCAGAGGGGTTCTTGCCTTAAGGAGGTAACAAAACAGGAAAAACCTTAGGTTCTTATCTAGCTGTTCTGAGGAATAGACAATGCCTTACTTTATTCTGAATTTTACAAATTTGTTCTTTTTTTTTCCTTCCTTTCTTCCTTAGATAAGACCTTACTGTCTAGACGTGGCTAGCCTGGAACTCACTGTAGCCCAGGTTGCCCCAGAAGTCATGGTGTCTTCCTGTTTCAGCTCCCCTAGTGTTGTGATTACAAGCAGGTACTATTACACTCAGCTTGAATTTTAAAAAAAGTCTAATTAAGACAACTTTTACAAGGGGACTGAAGTACTCTTTAATATTACTTGGGGGAGGGCCGGGCGGTGGTGGCGTATGCCTTTAATTCCTGCACTCGGGAGGCAGAGCCAGGCGGATCTCTGTGAGTTCAAGGCCAGCCTGGTCTACAGAGTGAGAGCTAGGACATGCTCCAAAACTACACAGAGAAACCCTGTCTTGAAAAACAAAAACAAAAACAATAAATAAATAAATAAATAAATTGTGAGAAAACAGAACTCTATTTTCTTAAGAATCTAAGGTCGATACTCTTTCTTAAGTCAAATGCTGGCAAGAGAGCAGTACCAAATTGTCACATTAATTTTAAAAGTCCAAAACTTTTAGAAATGATGGTGAATGCCTATAATCCCTATACTTGGGAGACAAAGGCAGGTGATAGCTGCAAGTTCAAGGCCAGGCTGGGTGATATAGCAAGCTTCTGACTCAAAAATATATTGAAGCAAACACCAATAAATTACCTTATAGTTGGGAATCTCAGGGTCTTATCATAAGCATCCTTTAAAGATGCTTCCCTACTGGGAAGGAGAGGTTAGATCTTAAGCATTGTTTGCCATTGATGATACTAACTGGAAAACCAATGAGAAGGGAACTCTAATTTTTAATGTACTTATTTATTTTGGTAGTGCTGGGGATTGAACCCAGGGCCTTGTGTATGTGAGGAAAGTGCTGTATCACTGAGCTATAATTCTCAAGCCCTCTTCTTTGTTTTTAGGATATAAGGTCTTGCTGGCCTCAAACTTTAATCTTTCTGCCTTAGCCTTCCAAGTGCTGGCATTACAGATATGTGCTACTATGCCTGTCTCTCATATTTTTATTCATTACCAAGAAGACAAGAACAGTCATTCTTAGGACATTTGCCTAGTAATTTGTTTTATGGCAGGGTATGTGTTTTAATTTCCTGAGCATAAAGACGTTGCTTTTTTTTTTTTTTAATAAATATGATCTTCATGTAATCATCCACCTTCCCTTTCATATAATCATCCAGCTTCCTTGGCATTCAAATTGAACTCTACTCAGTTTCTAACTTTGGCTCCAACTCCTTAGTTTCCATTTACTTTTGTATGACAGGTGGAATCTATGAGATAATCAACTGTGCACTAGTTATTTCATGTGTCAGTCAAAAATCCCATTTGCTGCTTGACTGTCATTGTGAGGATGACTAAAATAATCAGGCCAATCAGGCCATGGTCCATCCTGACACAGTACAAAGACAGCCTTAGGCAACAGCCAGTTTCAAACCTCACATTTTATGCATGTTTTCCCTCAGTAGCCACATGCATCATGGTCAGTATTAAACTTACAAATATCTGAGCAAACGCATAAATACACATCATCACACGTTACACGGTGCTATTGATTTAGCCATAAACCTATTCTACTGAATGGTAAAGGTGCATGTTCTTCCATTTTTAGTATCTGCAGAAGTGATCAATCACAGGCTACAAAGTGATTTATATTACAATGTTGTAATCGCCCTTCAAATTCAATTCAATTTGCCAACATTTATTGATTTCAGCTACATTTCAGGCACTTGTGAGGGGTGCTAGGACTACACCATTAATTAAGATAGATCCTGTCTTCATAGAGCTTAGAGAAAAGAGATACATATGCTACTAACAATGTAACATGCCGGGCGGTGGTGGCGCACGCCTTTAATCCCAGCACTCGGGAGGCAGAGGCAGGCGGATCTCTGTGAGTTCAAGGCCAGCCTGGGCTACCAAGTGAGTTCCAGGAAAGGCGCAAAGCTACACAGAGAAACCCTGTCTTGAAAAAAAAAAAACAATGTAACATGAATGGGTTAAATGTTATTCTATAAAGGTAAGCACACAGAAAGGATTAGTAGGTGGGTGGGTTAGAGAGGGAAGGAAATAACTCTTAGATGTAGGCTTTGAGGCTTAAGCACAATTCTTTCAAGAGTAGGAAAAGTGCAAACAGATGAGCATAAACAAAAACACAGGTACCAGGAAATAAGTGGTATGTAAGAGAACAATGTGGTGTTGTTCAGCACAGCTAAAACACTAGGCGTTTTTAGTTTGTCCTATAAGTGGAATGCCTTTGATGGATTTTAATTTAATTTTTACATTGATTGACTGACTGATTGAGTGTGAGTGTGTGTGTGTGTGTGTGTGTGTGTGTGTGTGTGTGCGCGCGCTCAGGCCATGGTGCATAGATGGAGGTGCGAGGACAACTTTCCTGGGAGTCAGTTAATTCCTTCCACCACGTGGGTCCTGGGGATAGAACTCAAGTTGCCAGGCTGGGCAGTTAGCATCCTTAGCACTGAGCCATTTCACTGGCCCATGATGGATTTTAGGTAGAAGAATGACAAGTAATTTTGTGTTTCAGAATGGAAATCCTGATGGCTGTGGGGACCTTGACAAGGGCAGTGAAAATGAAAATAAGAGAAAAAGGCACCTGGAGCCATAACAGAATTAATAAGATTAGCCCACCACATGTGCTAGGGAGGGGACAGCTAAGGGGATGGGTAGGGATCAGATGATCCAGGTTTTCAACCCAGGTGACCGAATAGGGAGTCAGGCTGTTAACTGAATAAAGGTGGTGGTTAAGGCTTGGGAATCTAGAAATGTGATGCTCTGGTAGGACAGGTCACATGGAGATACAGGGGATACAGCCTGTTTTGTCACACAGGTTATGAGACTAGAGTTTGGGAGAGACTGTGAGTGACAGCCAACTCACAGAGTTTACAGTGTAAGAATTTAAAGGCCTGTGAAAAGCTGGAGAAATAAAGCAGCAAGGCTAACAGAAGCCAAGGACGGTATGTCAATGCTGTTGTCAGATAGGTCCAAGACTATGAGGGCTTAGGATAAGGCAATTTGGAGGCCCACTACTAATGAACGTTGAGACAGGCAGCAGTAGAAGAAGGGGAACAGTAGAAACAACAGCAGAGACCAGCTCTTCCAAGGGCACGTTCCTCATTAGCTGACAGTGAGATTTGCTTCATTTTTGTAAAAGCTTAAAACACAACTTAACTTTGCCATTTTTTTTCTATCCTCAACTTTACATTTTTTTTAGTTGGAGACAGAATGTTGCTAAATTGTCCTGGATGGCTGAACCTTTCAAGCTTCTACCTCAGTCTCCCAAACAGCTAGGATTACAGGCCTAGGCCATGATGCCCAGCCCTATGTCCCTTGAATTTGCCTTGAACCGGAACTCCTCGAGTCTTACATTCCTAAGTGCAGGAATTGTAGGCATGCACCACTTCATATTTTTGAAGCCTGTAAATTGTTATTACCTCTTCAATTTTTTTCCTAAAGTCTCCCTTCATCCTGCAGCCACACTTTATACCTGATTTCTGAAGAATCCTAGAAAGAGAATGGTAGTGACTTCAAAAATACTATCAGAGAACAGAGCTTAATCCCTTAATAAGTGACTATTTGTTTAGTTATGGTGGCAAGCAATGTAATTTTAATTAGCTTTAATTAGCTAAACTTCCTGACATAGGACACTATCATTTCTGGTTTTTTAGAAAGCACAAAGAAACATAACACCTTTGTGGTCAGATCTGTCTATCTATCTATCTATCTATCTATCTATCTATCTATCTATCTATCTATCTATGGTGTACGTACTGTTTTCTTTGACTATTTTTTTTTAAGACAGATCACTCAAGATGAGATTCCATACCAATGGTATACTAGAAGAATAGGCTGGCTGCTTTGAAGGAGTTGTTCATATAGTAAAAAGTAGATACTTTAGGGACCAATTTTGCCAAGAGTGTAACTGCCATTCTACTTAAACACCATCATTTTCTACCAGCATCATTTCATTTACAAGGAGATTGCAAAACTCTAAAATGAGAATAATACCTAATAATAAAGAAAACTTGGTGCATTACAACCCACCCATGATTATGCATAGTGGCAGGGGGTCAGTGTTTGGGAAACAAAGTTTTAAAGTATTCCTTACCCACTTCATGAGTTACTTGCTAAAGTTCTCATCATTAAACAGTACTATATTTTTGGGTGGTAGCATCACAACAAAATAGAACTAGGGGATAAGAAAGAAAACACAGTGGTTGGAGAGATGGCTCAGTGGTTAAGAGCTGGGTTCAGTTTCCAGCATCCACATGGCAGTTCACACCTATCCAGTTCCAGGGGATCTGACACCATCACACAGATATACATGCAGGCACAACAACCAAGAACATAAAATAAAAAATAAGTCATATAAAAGAAAGAAAACACAGTATGTTCCCTTTATCTTGGCAGACACACACACGTTTTTTTAAAATTAATTGTTTTTGAGACAGGGTCTCATGTAGCTAGCTCAAGCTGGCCTCCTGATTCTTCGGCTCCCACCTCCCAAGTGCTGGGATTATAGGTATGTATCACCATATCCCAATCTCTGTCACCAGATGTTTTAACACTAAAACTTATAAGCCATGTTTTGAATCCCATGAGCACAGACAGAATGACTACAGAGCTCCTGTGTGGCTTGGCTATTCCCTGACCGACAGTTAAAATATGCTGCTGTCTCCTCTCTCTTCCTCTGACCACTAAACGACAATGACATAAGCTGGCATTCAGGCTTAAACTACTCATCCACACTGCTGGAAGGTTCGGACTCTTCATGTTGCACCTCGGCTTTCAAGGTTTGTTTCCATTTTGTTGCACCCACCTTCCAGTCATTAAACACATGTTCAATGGGAACAAAGGAAGATGGCTCCTTCTCCAAGGGAAAAACCAGCTGCTCTGCTTCCCGGTTCTTCTGAACAACAGAATCCCATTTGGAGAGGGTTTGCGAAGTTTTACTGAATGCCACTTCTCTGTGGATCTAAACCAGGCAATGTACATAAAAGGAAAGGGCCATGAAATTCCACATCGAACTCAAAGGAATAACAAGAAACCAGGAGGCAACGTTTCCCAATAATCAGAAGCCTAGAAACGAATTCTTGCTTACTCCTGAAGACTCCAGCTGCCCCTACTTTACCTCCCCTTCTCAGTTCAAGTTCTTCCCTTCAACGGGCCACTTTCCATGTAACTTACCTGTTCGAGCTCTCCTTTGTTAAGGGGTAGTTCCAGAGTCTTCTTTGATTTGACTCTACTCAGTTGCTTTTTTACAGTAGCCAATGAAGATGAGGGTTTAACAGGCCCAAGCAGATCTGAAAGGGCCAATTTTTCTCCAGAGCCTGTGGAAAGGCCAACTTTCTGGTCAGTTTGGGAAGTGAGACCAAAAAATGTCAATATCATGTAGGGAGTGGCCTGAATAGAATATGTTGATAGTCTTGAAAATGTACAGGGAAGTACAAATAATTCTTATTTCAATTCTTTATCCATAGCCATAGTGACACCACTAATCTTGTACATTTCCAAATATGTTAGAGGTAGAAGTAAGGAGAAAAACAGTTATTCAAAAAGCAAGTTATTTACTCTTTTACTGTTTCTCCCCCCCCCCCAAAGACAGGGTTTTTGTATAGTCCTGGCTGTCCCAGTACTCGATTTGTAGACCAGGCTGGCCTCAAACTCACAGAGATCCACCTGGCTCTGTCTCCCCAAGTGCTGGGATTAAAGGTGTGCGCCACCACTCAGCTTGTCCTTGTCTTTTTCCTTCTACTCATTCATTCATCCCATAGCAGCCAGTCAGGTTTTGAAAATGTGTATCTCAATATGTTATAATCCTGCTGAAAATGATTCAGTGCTGCTGAATTCTACCTGGAATCTCATAGCCCTAAAGGACACATCCCGATAGGATTTGGTCTTCATCTGCCTCTAACAAACATTAGTCTACTACACTCTAGTCATGTAAGTCCTTTCCCAAGTCTTTGAAACATGCTCTGTGTTTCTTTAACTGTTCCAAAGCTGTTCCTTTGACTGGAATGCTTTCTCCCACCTCTGTGTGGTTGGCTTTTCTTTTTCCTTCAACTTTGCCTCTTGAAGGACCTTTCACGACCAACCAATCTGAAGTATTCACTTAAGTCACTATACCATATGGTTTTTGTTTCGTTTTTAACACAGGGTCTCATGTAGACCAGGGTGACCTTGAACTGTGTGGCCAAGCTTGGCCTTCAATTCCTCATCTTCTTACCTTTCTTTCAAGTACCGAGATTAAAGACAGGGACCACTGCTGCATCATCCTGTTTTAGTTCTTCCCTTCATTACCAGACTGCAGAGCCCATTCATTCGGTCATGCCTTATTCTTCACTGTTGACTTAGAATCTAGAATATCACCTGCTATTGATTTAGCTACTTTGCTGGATACACTGCAGACACTCAATAAATACCTGTTGAATCAATTCAATTAGCTTACTGGTAGCACACTGCTAACTGCTCTGAGGTTCCAATGGTGATTCCTAGATGCACAAAACTCTTTCAAGCTGCCTAAGTTCAGAAAAGGGTGAAAAAAAAATGGTATCTAGACACAGTAACTATGCCACTTTTTAATAGACTTTTTTTTGGTGGGGGCAAACAGGGTCTCAGAATGTAACACTTGCTGGCCTGGAACTTGCTATGTAGATCAGGCTGTCCTTGAACTCACATAGATACGCCTGCTTCTGCCTCCTGAGTTCTGAGAATAAAAGGCATATACCATCACACCTGGTGGAGCATGTATTTTTAACAGGGGTGATTTTACGCTCTCCCAACTCAGGGGTTAACATGGGCTCTTGAGGGGGCAGGGATAC
Organism: Peromyscus melanophrys; assembly: GCA_902168415.1. Lineage (NCBI taxonomy): Eukaryota > Metazoa > Chordata > Mammalia > Rodentia > Cricetidae > Peromyscus > Peromyscus melanophrys. The sequence continues at coordinate 19,490 of CABHPR010096129.1, forward strand.
ATGAAAAAAAACCTTAGATACTTCTAAGCTTTGTGCCTTTCCAAGACTCAACATGTGTCCATTCTTTAGTTATTGATTTCCTGGACAGGGAGGCAATGGGGCTAAAAAAATGTCTGACACCTCACTGCCAGTCATGTAAGGATTTGTCACCATGTTTCCTTTCTGCTGAGGAGGCCTGGGATTCTCCACCTTGATCCTCTGCCCTGTGACATTGCTGCATTGGGGAGAACCACAGCAAAGATGCTGATGTTCGGAAAGCCAGAAATCAAAAAACGAAATCAAAAACAAAAACCTCCTAGTAGATTAAAGACTACAACATAAAACCTTAAACTCTGAAGTGCTAGAGGAGAAGCTCACTGTCACTGTCAGCCTTAAACTGGTCATGGAGGAAAACTTCCTGTTGCAGTGGATGTTGTACCAGAGACTTAATCACCCAAGTGACCGTTGCCATGGCACAAGGCTTAGTCATAAATGCTATCTGTATTACCACTTCAAGTCTCAGGGAACACTGTGAAAGAGGGAGGGAGGGGCCTGCTCCATGGCAGTTGCTTCCAAACTGAAACAGTCCCATAGGAGGGGGAAGGCTCCTAAGGAAAACAAATTTTACGTGTCTGGGAAAGCTGAAACTTGCAAAATTATCCAAGTCCACCCCCACCACACAACTTTATAGAAGTAGTTAACAACTGTTGGGGAAGACATCTGAGCAACCAGCTACAGAGATTTCCTTGGTCAATTCCTGCAAGAGGTCAAGGGGCACAGCATTCTTGAGTCCTGACCAGCGTTGCAGTGGGCTGTCGGTAATTCTAGCTCCTATAAGTAACTGCTCACCCATATTCCTGTTAGTCACCCCAATATAGACCCATTGGTTCACCAATAGCAAACAATTCTAATAAGGCCCCAACAAAGCTGAACATCTGTCCGTCCTAACTCAAAGCATCATGAGAGAACTAAAATACAGAGGCAGCTGTGAACATTGAAGAGCCATACAAACAAACAGCTAAGCTAGTACAAGATGATGGAACTCAAGTCACTTTATGCAATGGGCATCCCATTGAGCTCCACAGGCAATACTGACCTTAGCATTCTTCACCTGATTACCCTTAATGCATTCTCATAGGTAAATACTTATGGTTTCATGCGTAAATAGTTTTTAAAACTTACCTTCAGAACTAACATTAAACTCGGACACTTTCAGACTAGCCTCAGATCTCTCAGGCAATTTCCACCTGAAATTAGGGAGAAAATGATATACTAGAAATGGATACATTTGCATGGGGAACCCAAACACTTATGTTCATTGTTTTTTCTAAGATTCTGGAATCTAGAGGTTCATATATGCTATGTAGGTGCTCTATCACTGAGCTACATCTTTAAGCACAATGCTTCTTTCTTCAAAGGCAGCTGTGGTTTTATGGTCCACTTTTGTCACAGCAACCAAACTGTTCCTAAACTTAGACTTAGTAGTCTAGTCCACATCTCATCTTTTTATATAGACCCAGCCCTTAAAAAATAGAATGTAGTACAATGAAAAAGATTTAAGCACACATGGATTTGAATCCAGGACCTGCCACTTATAAATGGTTGACCATGGAGATAAAATTTTAATTAACTTCTTTAATGGAGTTAATTAACATGTGTTCAATGCTTCAAAAGACTATAGGTGTGAATTAAAGAAAACTTCCAATGTATGAGTTCTAATACAGTAACAGCAATAAGGAAAATAGCCAACAACAATCATACAGTTTTTTACTATATGCTACACACAGGTAGGTACCAGGATCATTCAGTAAAACTTAGGAGACATCTCATAGAAACAGCTAGTTATAGGGCCAGCAAGATGGCTCAAGAAGTGAAGGCCACTGCTGCCAAGCCAAACTGAATTTGATCCCTGAATCTCCCACATGGTGGAAGGAAAGAACCAACTTCCACAGGTTGTCCTCTGACCTCCCCTTGTGCTAAGTGGTATATGTATATCCTCACACAAAGAAAGGAAGTAAGGAAGAAAGAAAGAAAGAAAGAAAGAAAGAAAGAAAGAAAGAAAGAAAGAAAAAGAAAGAAAGAAAGGGAGAGAAAGACAGAAGAGAAAGAGAGAAGAAGAGAGAGAAAGAAAGAAAGAGAGAGGGGCTGGAGAGATGGCTCGGTGGTTAAGAGCACTGGCTGCTCTTCCAGAGGACCCAGGTTCAATTCCCAGCACCCACATGGCAGCTCACAACTGTCTGTAACTCCAGTTCCAGGGAATCTGGCACCTTCACACCAATGCACATAAAATAAATTTAAATAAATAATTTTTAAAAAAAAGAAAGAAAGAGAGAGAGAAGAGAGAAAGAAAGAGAAGAGAAAAAGAAAGAAAGAAAAAGAAAAGAAAGCGGAGGAGGGCAGGCAGATCTAATTATAAGCTGTCCAAACTGACAGGGATGTTACCTATTTTTTCCAGTAAGGGAACCAATTGCTTCCAGAAGTTTTTGATGCTTTCTTTCTCCGTCACTGTCCCCCTAGACTCAGAAAAGGAAAATCCATTAGGACAATAAGAGGAGGAAAAAGACAACTTGGAAACAAGTCCACATAAAAATTTTGGTTATGGTTGGTAGAGAACAGGGGAAATCAGATGAGATATTATATGACCACTCTGATCCAAGCTGGAATTGGAATTAGGAATTGTTTCAAAATCCAAACACTATCTTTATAAGGAATGTAGATCCTTAGTAACTTGGATCCTAGTACCTTGGCTAATGTCCTAACTGATTTTAAGAAAACAGTTGAAGCCAGGAGGTGGTGGCACATGTCTTTAATCCCACCACTGGTAGATCTTTGTGAGTTTGAGGTCAGCCTGAGTTCTAGGCCAGCCAGGGTGCTTACAGAGAAACCCTGTCCCAAAACTGCCCTGCCCCAAGATCTTTTTTTTTGTCAGCTTAGTGGCTGTACAAGTATCTGATATTTTAATTATTATCTACAGAGAAACTCTGTATCGAAGTGCCCCCCAAAGAAAAGAAATCAGCTTAATATGCTGTTTCTGCATAAAGTATTTTTTTTTCTTTTTTTGGAGCTGAGGATCGAACCCAGGGCTAGCAAGCGCTCTACCACTGAGCTAAATCCCCAACCCCATAAAGTATTTTTTTCAAACAGAAAACACTAACAGTTCAAGTCATAACCACAGTTCTCAAAGTGGCTTTCTATCAGGAGAAAGCACTCCATCCCCCCTTTTGAGACAGGATCTCACTATGTACCCTTTGGCCAGCCTGGAACTCATTATGTAGACCAGGTTGGCCTTGAAATCATAGAGATCCACCTGAGTCTGCCTCCTGAGTGCTGGATTAAAGGTGTGTGCCACTGAGCTTCACAATAAAATCCCTTCAAAACAAAGACAAACCCTCAGTTCGCAGCCCAGGCTGGCCTCAAACTTAAGATCCTCCTGTCTCAGCCTCCCGACTTCCAGGATGACTACCACCATCGCTGGTCTTTCCTTATCATTAAAATTGGTACTGTTTTACACAAGAGGAAAAACAATTTCAGTACTTTTGTCAGGGAATTAGGTTTAAAATTCAGATAGCATATGCTGGAGTTTTAGTTACCTCCCCTCCAATCCTTTCCTCCCCAGGAATGTGGTGTTCACCCTAATTGAGTCAGTTCAACACTTGTCACCCACCTCATCTTCACTGGCACTCAAGGAGTAGTTGGTTGGCAAATCCATTAGTTCTTCCTGCTGGCTCAAAGCCAGAAGGCTGTTTTAAAAAGGCAACATAGAAATATTAGCGCGTAAAATAACCCTATTAAAATAATGTCCAGCCGGGCGGTGGTGGCCCACGCCTTTAATCCCAGCACTCGGGAGGCAGAGGCAGGCGGATCTCTGTGAATTCGAGGCCAGCCTGGTCTCCAAAGCGAGTTCCAGGAAAAGCGCAAAGCTACACAGAGAAACCCTGTCTCGAAAAACCAAAAAAAAAAAAAAAAAAAA
>CABHPR010096138.1:0-10646 GCA_902168415.1 Peromyscus melanophrys
CACACACACACCTGGAATGTATTCAATTAAAAGAACATTTATGTTCATTGAAATCCATCATACCTTGGTTACAGATTATACAGATTCTAAGTAACCAGGGTCCAACTGTATCCCTGGAAATATAACCAAAGACACTAGCAAACACCGGTCTAAACAAGCTCCTGTGTCAGGATGATGTAAGAATGGCCTCCAGGTGCTGGCCTGAGGCTGCAAAAGCTAGGCCTGAGTCCTCACTGCACCTACAAATTCTGGACCTCAGAGCAAGTGAGGTATTTTCTCTTGGTTTTAGTTTGGTACTTAAAAGAGACGGCTGCCATGGAAAACCTGGCTATTATGCGTGCAAGGCCCGCAGGACGGAGTGCAATCACCGCCTGATGCTCCAGCACACTGGGCTCTGTGTATGAGGCTGGAGCAGGCTGAGAAATTGGGTCAGTGAACATTCACCACATGCCAACTGCACACACTGTGCGTGGCTGAGCCTCTGGGAAACAGAATGCTTATAGAGAGACTCTGACTCCAAAATCCTCATCTAGTAAAAGACCAATGAGAACGAAATGCAAGGCCAGATATAACCCAGAAATGCCAGCATTTCTCAGTCTGGTGCTATCCCCTGGCTCACCATCGCACACCCACACTCTAAGTTCCTACATCCGTAGTTTAGGGAGTGCTACCTTTTCCTACATGAGAAGATTGGACACTTACAGGCTCCTTGAAGCAGACCCGTTGTTTTCAGAGCGTTCTTTTTAAATAGACTCCAATATTCTTGATGTTTAAAGCACCTTGATAATAATTAGATAATTTAGATTAAACCACCAAAAGTAACTATGTGAACCATAGATTTAGTCTCTCTGAGATAAATAAAAGTGACAAATGCAAACTAATACTCCTAGCTGTCTAGTCATATGGGGGCACATGCATGCACATGCATGAAATCTAATGTTCTCTCTAAATTTCAACCAGACAGGATTTTCTGATCTCAAGTGTCACATGCCCTAACCTGTCTTCCCACCGTTTGTTGAGACTTCTATCCATCCCTCAAAATCCACTTTAAATGCTACAATACACATTTCCAAAGTAGTTCTTTAAACACCCCTCTGTGACTCCCAAGACATCTGAGCATTCTTCAATTACAGCAGATCTCACACTGCACCACACTATTCACAAAGATGTCTGTCTGGCCAGATTCTGAGAGCCGTTTCATGGTTGTGCACTGTATCACAGGGCTAGACACCGAGTTGATGTGAATGTCTATGAAGACATGAATGAAAGGGGCACACATAAATGGAGACTTAAGTACAATATCCAAACCATACCCAGAATGAGAATTATTTAAGTTCCCCTTTTAATTAAATTGTGACACATTAGCAATACAGTTTTTCTGGTTTTTTTCTGGTTTCTAAGTTAGCATAATAGCATCCTTTCTATTTTTCTAAGAAGTTTCACCCATTCACATCTGTCTCCTTTAATCTAGCCCTAGGGTGAGCCTAAAACCAGAAAGAGAGAGAGAAGAAAAAGGCAATTAACCCCCAAATACAAAAGTACATCACTCCATATCATGGTAATTTGTTTAACCAAAGTGACTCCTGTTTCCCAAACCCATTTACCATCTTTCACGATGATACCCACCTTTTCAAAGATTTTTCTGACAGTATCATTACCTGTTTCTTTTCTTTCCTTCCTTCAATCTCCTGCCAATCTGAATAAGCTATTTTGGTCCCTCTTCATTCCCATGGACATAGGGGTCAGAATAACCACAAAACCTCATGGAATCTATGGGAGGGCCCACAGGGAGCAGGCCTCTCATTCCTACTCTCCAAATCTCCCATCTGAGGTACAAAGGGAAAACCCTGCTGCCCAGGGAGGTTTCCTCCCAGCTCTGCCTAGTGGAGGAGAAAAGATCTTGCTGCATAAACATTTTGTTGGGGGGAAGAAAAACATCAGAGGCAAGACAGAGAAGGCCTGGGAAGTACAAATTCCAGGATTCTGGTGGTCCACCTAGACAGCAAACCTCAGCTCAGGTATCAAGCTCACGTTCTTCTTCTTAGAGAAGAGGTAAACAAGGGTTGGTCCTGCTCAGGAGCAGAGTCAGAAAAAGAGCCTGGCCATGACTGTGCTCTAGCTTTGCTCCAGCTGCAGCTGCATCCCCTTTGGGCTACACACTCCAGGGACAACTCAGGCACATTCCAGTGAGGCATGGGAATGAGGGAAAGCTTCCTCCTACAGAGAGACTCCTGAGTGCATGCTGGCCATACAGGTCAGATGCTGGCCATACAGGTCAGATGCTGGCCATACAGGTCAGATGCTGGCCATATAGGTGGAGAAACATCAAGATCTCTACCTGCACAGCTTGTAGAAGAGACAGAAACCAATCCCGGGGCTGCTCACTTCACTCTGAGAAGCATTTCCTGGGCACCTCCCACCTCAAGGGCCACTGCTATGCACTAGGTAACACCAGGAAGTAAAACATGGGTTGTTTAGGCTCTTTGGATCCACTGTAGGAAGCACACTGAACCATCCTACAGGTTGTGCTGTTGCTTGTGTAATGATGGGATTATAAACTAGTATTGTTGAGGCTCCAAGAAAAAAAAAACAAGACATTCAACCAGAACAAGCAGAACTACACTTGGGAGTGTGAGGAAAGCTCTACATAAGAGGTAATATTTCTATTGGATCTTCATTAAAGAGTGCTATTTCATCAAGTAGAGGAGGTGAACGAAAGATATCCCAGAGAGAAATTAACCTGCCCACGTGCACAAGTGACACTCCATGACTCATTTGGGGAACAGTGGATAGATTCAAATGACAGGCAGAAATTGATACAAAAGATGGCACCAGAGATGCAGAGCCAGCACTCAGTGAAAAGTGCAGAAAGTTACACAGCAAAGGGTACAGGCTTCCAGGCAAGCACTGGAGAGATCTCAGTGAAGTCACCCCCAGATCAAGGTGCTGAAGATAATTCTGCCATCACTGTGGAGAAGGGTTGATACTGGGAGGTGCTGGGACAGGGGAACGTCTGAAACCATGTTTCTGCAGGGAGATCACAGCACACGTGTGTCTCTGTAGCACTCTGTCCTAAGAGAAATCTCCAGACCTAAGATACTTGACCCAGGAGATGGTATGTGTCCCTTGCTTTTCCCTCACTGGGACTCATAATTGGGACTGTCGGCTGACTGTGGCCACAGGGAAGGTGAGTAGAAGTCTACCATTTAGTTTGTTTAGATTCTGGTTGGGGTTCTTGTTGTTGTTTTGAGACAGAGTCTCACTGTGTAGACCTGTCTAGCCTGGAACTGCAAACCTCAAACTCACAGCCTGAGTGCTGGGATTAAAGGCATGTGCCATCACACCCAGCTAGTGCTTGGGGTTTGTTTTGGTTGGTTTTGGTTTTTTGGTTTTATGTTTTGGGGGACTGTTTGTTTGTTTTTAATAAAGGAAGTGTTTAATTGTGCTTACAGCTCCAGAAGGTTGGAGTCCATGATGGTAGACCAAAGGTATCTCAGCAGGAACAGCTGAGAATTCACAACTCAAGCAACACAACCTATCTATGTAGACCAGGTTGGCCTCCAATTGGCAGCAACCCTCCTGCCTCACCCTTCTAAGTGTTGGGATTCTAGACATATGCTACCACATCCAACAAATCTACTTCTAACCACATACTATATGTCTGCGAAAAGCCCTAGAGGAGGTAGTTGGGACTGACAGAGCTAATGTTAATACAGTCTGGGTTCAACTTCCTGCAATATTGTCTCAGGCATTTGGGGGATCAACATTCGGTGTACTTTCCACCCTGTTCCATGCACGTGCTAGCACTGGGGTGCATGCAAGCAAGGAGACAACCATCACGACAGAAGCCACTAAAAACATCCAGATGAGAAAAGCTCAAGCCAGTGCAAAATCCTGCAGACAACATTGCTGAACATGGAGTTGGATGTGCTCTCCTTGTCAGCCAATAAACCTCAGGAGTAAGAATCAAACCAGCCATGTCATCTAGTCTAGTCATTGGTCAGCTGGGGAGAAGATTCCAGAGGGGCATGCAAGGCAATCCTTGGAGCAAAGATCAAATGGTACAGCCTAGACGTGAGTTCGTTCAATCACTACATTCCGCAGAAACACTTACTTGGATGCATATTTTGTGTCAGGGTATACATGAACTATAATTTCTATATATAACCTAAAATAACTTAAAATTCATATCTTTAAATAAATACTTATTGGAAAAAAAAAACAAAGCTACCTTTTCAGGTAGGAATTTGTGCTCAGAAGTTTGGAGACGGTTGTGGTAACACAGTCCCTGCCAGGTGTTCTGCTTTAGCCTAGAATCTCAGCACTCAAGACAACAATACAGGACTGTCATGTGTCTGAGGCTATCCTGGGCTACATAACGAGACCCTGTCTCGAAATAAATAAATAACAATAAAGAAATAAATAAACTTACAGTTCCCTCAACCCACGTAAGGGAAGAATTTCTGTGCTATATACAAAAAAAATGCATTGTGTTGTATTCAACTGGAATTGACTTAATTAAATCCACTTACATGTCTAAAATGAAAAAGATAAGAGTATGTCAAATAAAGAACGTCATTTTATAACTTTTTATTTTAAAACTTTTTATATATACATCTTACATATATATCTTTGCACTTAAAAGTACTAGCAAAACTCATTTAGAAAATAAGTAAGTTTACCTATACCAAGAGCTGGATTTCAAAAGCTAACTTAAATTCTATATCTAACAAACATTTTTAAATAATTTAGTTTCTTTCTCAAGAAGCACTTCTAAAAGGTATTCAAATATCTAAACCAATTAACCTGTAGTGGAAAATTCTTCCAAAATAGAAAAATCACATCCTATGACATTAAAAATAGTGTGTTACCAGCAGCCAAGATATGGAACCAACCTCACCAACACATGCATGGACAAAGAAAATGAGGCACATACTCACAATGGAGTTTTATTTAGCTATAAAGAAGAATTGATGTATCATTTGCAGGAAAATAGATGGACCTGAAAATCATGCCAAACAAAATAAGCCAAACTTAGACAAAGATCATATTTTCTTATATGCAGAACACAGTGTGTGTGTGCATGAGTGCATGTATGAGTGCATGTGTGTATATGTGTTGTGTACATGCATGATGTGTATATGTATATGTTTGCTGTGTGTATGCTTGCATGTGTGTATGTGTATATGCATGCATGTGCATGTGTGCATGCATATGCATATGTGTGTGCATGTGTATGTGTTGTGGTGCATGCATGAGCCTGTGTATGTGTATGTGTGTGTATGCATGCATACATGGGCATGAGTGTGAGTGTGTGTGTATGTGAGAGGTGTGTGTGTATGTGTGTGTGTGTGTATGATGTCTGTCATGAAACTAGAAGAGATCTAAAGGGAAAGAGATAATGTAGAGGAAAAAGGACAAATAGTGTGTGCTTTCTCTCACATACAGAATCTAGAGTTAACATTTATTACAAATTTAAGGTTTATGATACACTCATATGTGTAAGACAAGAGAACTACGTAAGGGAAGAGAGGGAATGAGAAGGAAGGGGAGAGACAAGGAAGAGTAATGAAGGGGAAAATATAAGCAAAGTTCAACACATGTATAAAAATATAATAAGGAAACATTCTTTTGTACACTAAAAAATTAATTTAAAAAAATTTAAATGTGTAATATATTCAGATTACGCAGGATATAATCTTGTCATTTGTAATAGTGGGGTAATGCCTTTGCACTACATGTGTGTATACACATTTTAAAAACAGGCTATGGGGGCTGGAGAGATGGCTCAGCAGTTAAGAACACTTGCTGGTTTTGTCCCTGGCACACACATGGTGCTTCACAACTATCTGTAACTTCAGTTCCAGGGGATCTGATGCCCTTTTCAGACCTCTGAGTCGCTGCATACCTGTACATGGTATACATACACACATGCAGACAAAACACTTATACAAAAAAGTAAAAAATATCTAAGAAACAGAAGCAGGATATAGACAGTCAAGAAGTATATCTAGGAAAAGGTTGTCTTTCAATGGTATCAGCTGAGAATTTCAGAACTTTTCCTATTCTGAGTTTTCTCTAAGTCTCAACTTTTTATAAGCACTAATCCAGGTTTTCATAGTTCAAGTAGTTTGGATTAAATGATCATTTGACCACCAACAACTATAATAAAAAAAAAAACTCAAGGTTATTTTGTTCAAAACTTTACTGTTGAACTCTAGTTCCACACTGTAGCTACAACCCATTCACCACATTCACATGTTCAGCAAAGAATACTAAACCCTGACGGTGTTCGGTGCACTGTGATGTGCTCCTGGGCTAGGAGAACTGAAGAGAGCAAGAGGGTAACACCAGCCACCCTCCTATGGAGCAGACCCTCCAGCCGTACCCAGGACCAGGCACCGTTCCCAACAACTGGCACATCACAACAAATACTCCATCACCACCAGGACCTTCCAAGCTAGTAAGGATGGAAAGTGAGACTAGGGAGAAAGAAATTCATAATGCTTGTAAATAATTACAACGCCGCTGGATCCCATTCACATACAAGACTATCTGACAATAATTTCCACCTCCATCTACCCTGCATAATGAAAATCTTATGTTATTCAGAGAAAGGGTTTAGACTCTCACTGCACGGCCTATTTCTAGTTTTAATTACAATGCTTGGCAAAGCTTGGGGATCATTTCAATTCATTTCAAAAATAACTCCCCATTCAATACAAGAAGATGGATTTTTCACACTTGTGAATTTTTATTTACTTGATAATGAAGATGGCCTGGCATATAAATAAAGTGTTTTCTTGGCAAATTTGGTCTAGTGAAGATGCAGAATTGTAATGAAACAGCCTGCCTCAGAGAGTAAAAACTCCCATTTGACTTCCAGACTCAGTTTCTCTTCTTAGCCTAGCAAGCATACAGCTCACATCAAAGGTGGGTCATGGGGATTAGCAAAGCGCCTGCTGCTACTTACTGATCCGTACAGTTCCCCCTTCTCGTTCATGCCGAGGTAGAGTCCACTGTCCACACCACGAATGCTGACCAGGCCAACTGCTATACTGATAAATTCCAGAATGCCTGTGAGATAAACAGCAAACAGGAGAGTTAGAGCCCAGAGAGTGTCCCCAGAGCCACAGCATTCCCAGGGGCTCCAGAGAGGAAACTGGGCCCAGCTTCCGACTTGGAGCACTTCATACAAGACTTCTGCCCTAAAAAACTGATGTTCCAACTAAATTCTATCTTATCATCTTCAGACACTAAATTATCATAGCAGGACATGACTTACATAATAACTGACATAATTGAAAAATTTTAGAATTAATAACGACATAAACATTCTAAATGACAGGTCTGATGAAAACAATGCAATGAGCTAAGGGTATACTTGGAGGGGAAGTGACATATTTCCATTTTATATATAGGAAATTAAGTATTTATGTATGGTTATCTTGAATTTGTACTTACCGTCCTCTGGGCCTGGGAGAAAGAAACACACATACAATATGTATATTGTATATGTAAGTGTGTGTGAGGGAGAGAGAGAGAATATGTACATGTAAACGTATATATGCACAATTTTTTAAATTCTATTCAGAGAACCGTCTTATATATCTAAAAGTAATAGTGTGGGGTGCTAATTAAAGCCTTCACTGGCTTATGGAGAGAATGATCTAGCTCTCAACTGTATAACCTTATTGAGCTCCATTTGAGAAACTAAAGGATCATACACATACACACCTCAAAAGTCTCTGCCTAAACAGAGTATTGATTCTTTTTCTGTTGTTGTCTAAACCTCAAAGAAATAGTTCAACAATTAAAATAGCCTAATATTCTGGAAGGAAACATGCTGGTTTAAAAAAAAATGCTCCTGATTAAAATAGGCATGGAATACTCTATCCCCAAAGTAAATCAATATAATGATCTCGTTCACTTCCTTCTTTTGCCTTGCTTACCTCACTAAAAATAACAACACCTAAGCTGGGCATCCGTCCAGAGTTTTATGGCCACACAGCAGCAGCTTCAGTCTCCCTGAGTCTACTGTTGCTTTAAGATGCTCATCCCACAGGATACACAGATGCTGCTAATCATCTCTGTACTTGGCCATGCTCCCACTTCGGTTATAAATTAAAGTACTACACTTTGTGTAGATCTTGTATCAGTACATACCAAATAACGAGCTCTTATTTTGAAAATATCTTCAATTATTGACAAAGTGTACTTACATCTAGGAATGTAGAAGAAGGAAGGAAAAAAGCCCACGGAAACAGTAGTGTGTGAGTGTGTGTGTGTGTGTGTGTGTGTGTGTGTGTGTGTGTATGGAGAGAGAGAGAGAGAGAGAGAGAGAGAGAGAGAGAGAGAGAGAGAGCGCTAAAGTTAGTCTCCTGTGACTAATGAAAAAGCACTTATATGGATTTTTAAACAATTAATTTTCCATCTCTTATGGACTAGACCGGGCTGCCATCAAATGCAGACCCTGACTCCATAAATCTAATAAAGTAAAGGATTAAGTCGGAAGGAAACTCAGTTGCGAGGTGATCACTCATTCTCATAGACAGTTTCACTCATTCTTGTAGACTCACGAAATGTTACAAAGATCCTCATGTTTATGTCTTACAGAATATCTGCCCACATACAAAAATTTATTCTAACAGAATATAAGATCGTGAATGATAAGGGGCAAAATTACAGAATACATCTGAGCTACTAACCTGTAACCTTCATAGACCATCCACCTGACACAAGCCAGTGTGTGACTAGTCTGCCCTCCTTCACAAAGCCAATGAGGAGATCAGAGAGGCCATATCTCCTCAAGATTCACTGCATAGGAGATATACCTCCTTCTCCATGCAGTCATTTTATTTCATGGTACCATTTCTAACCCTTATGACTTAAAATAATCAAAATTGGAACACTTTATCGTTATTAGGGGCCACCTACCTATACAAGACTCTCTTCTTGGTACCAAGAAAGTACACCCTAACCAGTCATAGAAATCCTGAAATTAGCACAAGGACTTTCTTTGAGTCTACTGTCACTATAAAATGAAAAACAGGAAACACTTTACCCACCTTGAAGTCTGTGCCATTTAATTTACCAGGTCAATGAGGAAAGGGTTAACCATAAAACTAAAATCCACTCATGTCCTCTGAGAGGCCACCTGATGATCTATTTCCTCTACCTGGGAGGCAGCTCTGAGAACTACCAACCACCTACAGTTCTTCCTAATCCAAGAGAGTACGAGTTCACAAAGCTGCCTGACAGGCTGCTCTCGAGAACTGCAGGAGTAATAATAATGACCACAAGGATCATGGAACAGCCAGAATGCTTGAGCATTCCAGGCCTTCTCTTCTCCAGTCTACAGGACAATCGTTGGCACTGCAGCCTTCAGCCCCAGTGTGTAACAGAGCAACTGAAATTTCAATTGTCCAAGTCAATCAGAATGTAAGCCCTGCCTCCTTGAATATTCCACACGCTGCGCAGCTGGCTCTCACTTTTTGGGTTTTGTATCTGTAATCTCTTGCCATTTCATACACTTAACTTCTGAGACTATCGTTATATAATATGGGAATGAAAGTATTAATATATTTATCTTGTTTTAGCTAGTTATTAGTAAAATATCTAAAATCCATATACATTCACTTATTCCATCAATGAACTATTATTAAGGGACTACATTAACCAAGCACCATACCACTTATTAAATATAAAAATATGACAGAAATATACAGCCTAGGCCCCACCTCCAGCTCAGCAGTAGTCCTTCGTTATCTATGGAGAGACATTCCTTCCATGCCTGAAGCCACAGCACCCCAAGCCCTATTCATATTGTTTTATATACTCATGACAAAATTTAACTTACAAATTAGACTTCCTAATAGGTTAATAATAACTAATAACAAACCGGAACTAGTATAGGATAGTGTAAATACTAAGTGTGTGGAACTTTTGAATTATTTCTGGAACATTCCATTTAACATTTTCAGACACAGTAAAAAGTGAAGCCAACGAGGAAGGGGCTATTGTAATAGGAAGGACAAATAAACAGAGAACTATGATAACAGTGTGGCACACATAGATGTGCAGGGAGCAAGTGTATCCAAAGATGGGTCGTTTGTTCGGTTACAGAAAAGCAAGTCAGGTGAGCAGCATGGAAAAAAACAAAAAAACAAAAATCTGAGATGAGTCTGGGGAACTCTCCCAGCAAGAAGCAGGACCCAGTGACCCCAGGTGGAAATATTTCATCACCTCAAACCCTCATCCATATCCTGGAAATTCCTTAAGAGTAGAGACCTCAAAAAAAAAAAAAAAAAAAAAAAAAACCAGCCCAGATTTTTATGAGGTCTCCCCCATGACCCAAGGGCAAGCAAAACACCCAAATGTGTGAGTCACAGCCCTTCACTCACACCCTGAAAACACCAGTGTGCTAAGGTCAGGGAGACCCGGCCACACAGTAGCCAGACACCACCCCATGTAGACCAGGATCTTTCTCATTCCTGGTACCACCTTGTCCACGGGGAACTCTACAACCTCCACCAGATCAACCAAGCCCTCTGTGGGCCAGAGCTGGTGCCAAGAGAGTGCCTCCAGCTGCCTTGCTGGAGGATAGAGCACTCCTCACACTAATCTGTTTCCCTGTGCAGAGCTGA
>CABHPR010096142.1:0-20369 GCA_902168415.1 Peromyscus melanophrys
AAGGAGATGAGAGGTTGGATGCTGTGGGAAGGAGAAAGGAGATGAGATGTTGACAGCTACCTTAGCTAGCGGATCTGGAGCAATGGATTCTCAGAAAAGTTTCACTTTATCATGTGCAGTGCTTCCCAACAAAAGTTTAGCAAATTAACACACACACACACACACACACACACACACACACACATTCACTTATATGTATAGATGTATATATGTGTGTGCATGAATGTATGTATGTATGTATATCTGTACATGTATTATCTTAGGTTTCTATTGCTGAGGTACCATGACCAAAAGCAACTTGGAGGAGGAAAAGGTTTATTCAGTCTTATGACTTCCAGGTCACACTCCATCACTGAAGGAAGTCAGAGCAGGAACCTGGAGGCAGGAACTGAAGCAGAGGCCCTGGAGGAACACTGCTTACTGGCTTGCTCTTCAGACTTGCTCAGCCTGCTTTCTTAGACAACTCAGGACCACCTCCCCAGAAGTAGCATTGGCACACCCTCATGGGATTGGCCCTCCCAGATGAATAACTCATCAAGACAGTGTCTCGCAGACTTGCCTCTGGTCCAGTCTCATAAAGATATTTTCACAATTAAGATTTCCCCTTCCCCAATAGGGCTATGTTTGTGTCAACTTGACAGAAGTCAACCAGCACGTGAATATAATGGCACACACATGCACATTCTCTCACGGTTCCGCCATGGTTTTCCCCAGCCTCATCTTTTCCTTTAGATTCTTCCTTAGAGATGAGTGTAGAAGACTGACTGAGGTGCATTCACTGTCTTAGGATTGCCTCTCCACTCAGGGTCTGACATTCCGCCCTTATAGGTTTTTGCGTGGAATCATCTTTCTTTTATTCTTCCTGATTAAAAACAAATTGTAAACCTCTCTTTCTTTCCAAACCATTTGTCAAGTCCACTCTCTCTACCAATCCTTCCATCTGCCCTCAGCCCTTTATCTTCTTGTTTCCATTATTTCTCAGGCAGTTCTATCTATTGCCTTCCTTTCCTATGCTTCCCCTGGTCTTTCTCAAGTCTTGATGCCGCTGTCGAATTCCAGATCTGAATGAATTCTGGGTATGATTGCCACCCAGAACTATTCCCCTGGATGCCTCATGCATAATTCCTGTTTATCATGTCTACATGAGGAATTCCTGTCATCAAATCCTTCGGATGTTGCTCACCAAGCCACTGCACAAACACTAACCTTCTAGGTATCTAAGATTACACATTCACATTCGTCTTTGAGTAATCATCTTTTGTGTTCATGTGAGGTATCCCTTGTTTCTTTCTTCCTTATATTCTTATAAACTCTGCCTCAGTTCAGAGTCCCATTCAACCTTCACTCACATTCATGCAGTGTTCTTGTGTGTATGTGCAGGTGCGCACACACATGTGTGTGCATGTGAATGCCAGAGGTGATATCTGCTGTCTTCCTCAACCATTCTCCACCTTAAGTTTTGAGACAAGGCCTTTCATTAAAACCATAAGTCACTGATTATATTAGACTAGCTGGCCAGCAAGCCCCAGGAATCCTTCTTTCTCTACTTCCCCATTGCTTAGATTACAGGTGCAGGCTGCAATGCCCAGCTTTGTCTATTGTGGGTAGTAGGGCTCAAGCTCAGGTACTCAGGCTTGTGAGGCAAGCACTTTACTGGTTGAACCATCTCTTCAACCTCTGGTACAATATTTGTGTGTGTGTGTGTGTGTGTGTGTGTGTGTGTGTGTGTGTGTGTGTCTGTGTCTGTGTCTGTCTGTCTGTCTGCCTGTCTTTCCCCATTTCTTCCAAAGTAACTGTATTAATATAAAAATCTGATTCTCAATATTCTTTAAATATAATGAAAACTTCTATGATGTTGAATGGAAACTTACACTGAGCAAATTCAAGTTCCAAAAGTCTCATGACTATGGTTCAGTCACAATCTATAATGCTCCATTAAACTGCAGAGTAACCCCCATCTGCTCTCAATGACAAATTGCTGACCATTAACAATCACATTAGTCTGTGTTGTGTATCTTGTGTTGTGTCTCACTTAAAGTTTCAAGATTAATGGTAAAAGCATCTTTAAATATATTCACAACATCCTCTGTAATAAAAAATTAAAAATTGTGTTTTATTTGATGAGGAGAGAAAGAAAGTTTATAGGCTTTAATAATAAAAATAGGAGACCATGAAACAGGGAATCTCATAAAATTCCATTTTTAAACCAGAAAAGTCTCTATCCATAATGTTCTGGGTAGGGGGAGGGAGGGAACTAGATATAATAAGGTTATAATTGGATGGAATAAAATGGCTCAGGAATTCATGTCTGAGGAGCTGCTGTGCAGAAGCTGACATTCAGTGGCCTGGTCTCCTGGTACCTCTGTTGCTCTGTGGTCAGTAGTGATGATATGCTTTCTGTTTGACCTTTAGAATTTGTGACATAAGACTCCATTTATTTTCTGAGATTGGCTCAGATATGAAGAATGGAATATATTTGAAAATTTGTTAATTTAAAAAGAAACCTTTAGTGGTTTTGCTACCCCCTCACTGTTTCTGCTCAAAGTCTCAAAGGTTTCTGCATCACCTCATCTGTCAGCAAGAGTAAGTCCAGTTTAAACATTTTGTTTTAATAAAAATTTTCCTGTGATAAATACATTGGAACTTGCTTAAGCCCTTCCTAAAAAGTAAATTGTCAGCACTGAATCCAAAAGAAGAAAGACGTGTTAATACATTTAACACTTCTTTGAGACACATCTTTTAACTCTTGGAAAAGAACTTGCAAATGTAATTAAGACATATCATAGGCCCCTATTTGACATAGTAATACACGTGGATAGTTTAACATCAGCTCCTTCAAGATTGTAAGAGAATATACTCCCACCTACAGTGACTGGATATACCTGGTGTGGTAGATACTCTTGCCTCCATTTCCCAGATATCCATATCCTCATTGCAGGTACCCACAGATATATTAATTATCCCCAGAGAAGGAAATCAAGTTGCCATGGAATTAGTTGGTATTCAGCTGAATTTAAGACTGGGAGACTGCTTTGGATAATCCAGAAGGCTCAATGTTATCATAGAGTCTGTAAAAGAATAAGCAGGAGGCAGAGAGTAACCAAACAGATGCTATGTGAGAGGCCTTGGTCTTGGGGATAGAGGGAGCTAAGCCCCAATGACTGTGTCTAAAGAACATTCTGAATCCAATCCACTAAGATCCATTTTGAACCTTTAAAGCCCAGAATGCTAAGATTTGACAAGATATATAAACATATATCTAGTTAGTTTGCTAGTATATTTTAGTTATACAAACCAATGAGTTTCCTTTGACATTTTCACACATATGTATAATGCATTTGGATTATATTCACCAGTTAACCTTTCTTGCTCTCCCCCATCATCTTCCCAAATAGTTTCTCTCTACTTTCACATCACTTTCCCCCCTCCTTCTTTATTAGTTTCTTGAGAATTTCTTAAAATGTATTATGGTCATCTTCACTGCTTCCTCCTCCCAGATCTACTCCCCTTTCCTTACCCATCCAACTTTGTGTCTGTTTTTGTTTTAACGCATCAAGAACAGTTGGTACTTCTCATATACTCTTCAATATGTAGCCTTTTGGGCCACCCACCAGGGCCCTCACCCTTAAAGAAAACCGATCTCTATTTCCCAGTACTACTGACTTTTACCTCTAGCCCAAGTAAAAAGTTTTCTAGTCAGGACAGAGTCCATGGCAACCAGACTCTCCCTCCCATGATCGTCTCTCACATGCCACCACCATAACCTGTTCAAGATAAATCACTAAAATCCCCAGAGATGCATTTATATGTACTAACATATGTTTCCATGTATTTAATATTTATCAGCTATAGTCTGCTGGGGCAACAAAACAATATACATAACCTCTTCTAAGGTACTCATCTCAAAAGGGAAAAATTAATGGAAACTTAATAGGAAAATTTAATGAACACTTAAAAATCGGAGAGGAGATTGCAGCCATACAATCTACATTCTAGCAGTTATTGAAATTTGAGTGAATTTATTGTACATTCAGACATAAAGCTATCTTCAGTAACACAGTGTTCAGGGAGATAAATAAGAGGAAAGAATTAAAGCTGTTTGGGTTGTATAAAGGAGCAGCTAGATTGTGCTGTGAATCCAAAAGCTTAATTTCCACCATGATGATTAAGCAGAAGATGTTCATGCTTCCATTGAAAATTTGATTGGTGTTAAACAGTATGTTAACTGAAAGACACATTCATTTTCACTTGCTTAGGAATGCTTACAATGCTTAGTGAAACACTTACATGTTTTTGCACGACAAAAAGGAATATGCATAGTTAATCACTATGCATTGGGATAATGAACACATTACGTATTTTAGCATCTGTTTTATTTATATTTCATTGTGGCCATTAATGGGTAATTTTCCATTCTGCTGTGCAGAAGGAGACTTTTTTTTCTCTTATTGTTGCGCAGCAATTTGAAGTAGGACTTGTGGTTTTTCTTGCAGCAAATTACTTAGGGATATTGCCCTGGGAGTCCAGCTTTTGAGATAACCATGTGCCCTGCAGCTGCCAGTCCCAGTCAGTAAGAACTCCACAACCACTGAGGTCAGAAGCCCCTGGTATTTTAATTCCATTTCTTCACACTTCCAGAGCTGGTTAGTAAGATGTCATGGAATGCCCATTAAGGAAAATGCATCCTGCCACATTACGCACAGCAAGCTAAACAGCCAGCCCAGGCCTAGACTTCTGTGACAGATTACAAATGGGTTTTCCTCTGTGGAGCAGTGAGACAGTTAAGTGATTTCTAAACAGAAGGCTTGTCATTTAAATGTAGTCCCACCAGTATCTCTAGTTGATCAAAACCCTTAGCTATTTCTCAAGGTGATTAATAACCCTCTTATTCTTTCCCTACAGAACATTGTGAGAGTTGATATTAATTGTATTAGTTACAGCCGAGTTCCTTTGGAGGGTCCAAGTCAGTGCATAACCCACCAGAGTGTGAGCTCTTTGAAGGACCAGCCATTGTATTTTCTGTAGTTTCCCAATCATTTAGCCACTGTGCTGTAGTTGAATTAACTTCATTTATCATGGGTGATAAAAAAAAACTATCAAGAATTTCAACATTGCAAACAGCCTTAACTCTATTTAGATTTTGAAGTTTTATGGGAAGAAGGTAGCTTGGCATTCTGCCAGCAAGTGTGTGACTTCAGGAGAAAGCTAGCAGCCATTACACTGAACAGACCAGCTACAGCCCTGCATTATAGTTAGACAAAGGAAACATTCATGGTATAATTTCCATTAAAAGTCATCTGTGGTTAAAAATTTAGAGCTTCTCTCTCTCTCTCTCTCTCTCTCTCTCTCTCTCTCTCTCTCTCTCTCTCTCTCTCTCTCTCTCTGTGTGTGTGTGTGTGTGTGTGTGTGTGTGTGTGTGTGTGTGTGTGTGTGTGTGATGTGTACTATTTCAACTCTAGAAACTTCTGGAGGTCTCCTATAGTAGAAGGTATCATTACAAGAAAGGCAGTAAACCATTCATAAGCTTATGTAATAAGATAAGGTCAGCAACAGTTACCAAAGACTGATAATGTAAGTAAAAGTTCCCCTCAATGACTCTTGAGACTGGCATGAGATGCAGAAGGAATTTAGAGACCTGTGATGCCTGGAGCATGAATACATCTTGGTAGTTAAATACAATTTACAGTTCTCAGAGTACTTGTTTCCAGAGATGTCACAGAGCCAACAGAAGGGCAGAAAGAGACCTTAAAAGGTACAAAGAATATGTCAGCCAGAAAATCTTCTGTTGTGTTGCAGATTGCAGAAAATTCAGTATCTCTCAGGACCCTATGTGGAAATAACTTTGAACACCACAGTTCCATAGCACTGTCCTAAAAAAACATGCAAAAAAAGCATAAGCATTCTGAAGAATCCAACGGTACCTGGATTGTATGCTTGGTAGGACTGGGCATGAACACTTCTTAAGGTTTCATGATAGCTAGGAGCTATAAATTAAAAAAGAATGTGGTAAAATAAACGTATCATAAAATATGAATGAAAACGTGTGTGTGCGTGTGCATGTGTGTGTGTGTGTGTGTGTGTGTGTGTGTGTGTGTATACACACGTGGTCGTGCATGTGTGCACACTCACTCACAGGTGCCACAGCATGCATGTGGAGGTCAGGGGACAACTTGAGGGAATGAATCATCTCATCCTATCATGTGAGTCCCAGGTATTGAACTCAGGTTGTTAGGTTTGGTAGCAAGCGCTGTATTTGAGGAACTCTTTTACAGCAGTATTATCTGTAGCATGAGTCTTAAAAGTTCTTATTAATAGAACAAATCTGAGCCAGGTATTGGGGTGAACACTGGAAGGTCAGAGAGACAGAATAAGCCACAGCTACCTCACCTCGCCAGATCCTCAGCTGGTCTTGTTTCCTCAGACTGGAGGCCTCTATGTCCTCATATCTGAATGACTCTCAGCTGAACTGCTGCTAGAAGCCTGAAAGCTTAACCAGCCCAATGCTTCTCCAGGCCAAATGCCTACTCAGGCCAAATGCCTCGAGTTTCTTCACGCCTTATATACCTTTCTGCTCTCTACCACCACTCCCTGGGATTGAAGGCGTGCTCTCTGGGATTAAAGGTATTGTCACCATACCTGGCCATTTCCAATGTAGCCTTGAACTCACAGAGATCCAGCGGGATTTCTGTCTCTGGAATGCTAGGATTAAAGGCGTATGCTACCACTGCCTAACCTCTATGTTTAATATTGTGGCTGTCCTGTTCTCTGACCCCAGATAAGTTTATTAGCATACACAATATTTTGGGGAACACAATACCCCCACAATTATCACTGGTAGACTTGTCTAGATCCCTCTCAAAATCTCTGTAAAAAGTCATAATCCCAGTACACTTAACATCTAAATTATCAAGCAGTGGTGAGAATGGTCCTATTAATTTTGTGTGTAGGATCACCTTCCAGATAGGGCTTATAAAAATGAAACTAAACACCATCACACACACACACACACACACACACACACACACACACACACACACACTATGCTTAGGTGAAAATAAAATATTATACACAGAATAGAAGCATTCCCATAGAAGCTGTAATTCTATATTTGTGCATGAGTATGTAAAAAGGTTGAACTAATACTAGCGTTTTTGGGAGTATCTGTGACTTTAAAGTATTTTTAAATTTTACATAAATTCATTTAAAGTCTATATTAAAATATTTTTGTACATCTTCAGCTTTTCATCACTTTGAATATTTTTTTATTTTCATAGGTCATCTTTTGTTATGTGTTAGTCTCACATTTCCTACTTCATCTTAAAAATAAATGTTATGTGCGAAGTACAAATTTTTTTAAAATAATTTTTTATTAAGATATTTTCTATTCATTTTACATACCAACCACAGATTCCCCTCCTCTCTCTCCTCCCGCCCCCCAGCCTTCCCCCAACCCACCCCCCATTCCCACCTCCTCCAAGGCAAGGTCTCCCATAGGGAGTCAGCAGAGTCTGGCACATTCAGATGAGGCAAGTCCAAGCCTGTCCTTCCTGCACCAAGGCTGCTCAAAGTGTCCCACCATAGGCACTGGGTTCCAAAAAGCCAGCTCATGCACTAGGGACAGGTCCCGATCCCACTGCCTGGGGACCCCCTAAACAGTTCAACCTAAACAACTGTCTTGACTATCCAGAGGGCCTAGTCCAGTACCATGGGGGCTCCTCAGCTATTGGTCCACAGTTCATGCGTTTCCACTAGTTTGGTTAGTTGTCTCTGTACTTTTTCCAGTCATGGTCTCGATATCCCTTGCTCACAGAGTCCCTCCTCTCCCCCATCAACTGGACTCCTGGAGCTCCGCCTGGGACCCAGCCATGGATCTCTGCCTTTGCTTCCATCAGTCACTGGATGAGGGCTCCATGATGACAGTCAGGGTATTCAGCCATTTGATCACCAGAGTATGCCAACTCAGGTACCCTCTCCACCATTGTCAGTAGTCTATGGTGGAGTCATCCCTGTGGATTCCTGGGAACCACCCCTACCCCAGCACTCTGTTTCTCCCTATTCCCATGGCGTCTTCATTTATCATGGTCTCTCTTTCCTTGCTCTCTCACTCTGTTCCAGTTCCAACTTGAACCTCCTGCTCCCCTAAGCTCTTATCCCCTGTCCCTTGCCCTCCATTACTCCTCCTCACCCCTAGTTTGCTCATATAGCTCTCATCCATTTCTCCATCACTGGGCAATCCATGCATCCTTCCTAGGGTCCTCCTTACTAGCTAGCCTCCCTGGAGCTGTGGGTTGCAGTCTGGTTATCTTTTGCTTTATATCTAGTATCTACTTATGAGTGAGTACGTACTATGTTTGTCCTTCTAAGTCTTGGGTTGGCTCACTCAGGATATTTTCTAGTTCCATCCATTAGCCTGAAAACCTCATGATATCATTGTTTTTCTCTGCTGAGTAGTACTCCATTGTATATATGTACCACATTTTCTTTATCCATTCTTCATTTGAGAGGCATCTAGGTTGTTTCCAGGCTCTGGCTATTACACATAATGCTGCTATGAACATAGTTGAGCATGTGTCCTTGTGGTATGATTGAGCATTCCTTGGGTATATGATCAAGAGTGGTATAGCTGGGTCTTGAGGAAGATTGATTCCCAATTTTCTGAAAAACTGCCATACTGATTTCCAAAGTGGCATTGAATCTATAGATTGCTTTTGGTAAGATTGCCATTTTTACTGTTAATACTACCTATCCATGAGCATGGGAGATCTTTCCATTTTCTGATATCTTCATCAATTTCTTTCTTCAGAGACTTAAAGTTCTTGTCATACAGGTCCTTCACTTGCTTAGTTAGAGTTACCCCAAGGTATTTTATATTATTTGTGGCTATTGTAAAGGGTGATATATCTCTGATTTCTTTCTCAGCCCTTTTATCATTTGTATATAGGAGGGCTACTGATTTTTTTTTAGTTAATCTTGTATCCTGCCACATTACTGAAGGAGTTTATCAGCTGTAGGAGTTCCCTGGTAGAATTTTTGGGGTATGTATACTATCATATCGTCTGCAAATATTGAAAATTTGACTTCTTCCTTTCCAATTTCTATCTCTTTGATCTCCTTTTGTTGTCTTATTGCTCTAGTAGAACTTCAAGTACTATATTGAATAAATATGGGGAGAGTAGACAGCCTTGTCTTGTTCCTGATTTTAGTGGAATCTCTCTGAGTTTCTCTCCATTTAATTTGATGTTGGCTGTCAGCTTGCTGTAAATTGCCTTTATTATGTTTAGGTATGTTCCTTGTATTCTTGATCTCTCTGGGCCTTTATCATGTAGGGGTGCTAGGTTTTGTCAAAGGCTTTTTCAGCATCTAATGAGATGATCATGTGGGTTTTTTCTTTCAGTTTGTTTATATGGTGTATTACATTGACAGATTTTCATATGTTGAATCATCCTTGCATCCCTGGGATGAAGCCTACTTGATCATGGTGGATAATTTTTTGATGTGTTCTTGGATTCAGTTTGCCAATATTTTATTGAGTATTTTTGCATCAATGTTCATGAGGGAGATTGGTCTGTAATTCTCTCTCTTTGTTGCATCTTTGTTTGGCTTGGGAATCAGAGTAACTGTAGCCTCATAAAAGGAGTTTGGTAACATTCCTTCTGTTTCTATTGTGTGGAACAATTTGAAGAGTATTGGACTTAGCTCTTCCTTGAAATTCTGGTAGAATTCTATGCTGAAACCATCTGGTCCTGGACTTTTTTTGTTGGGAGACTTTTGACGACTGTTTCTATTTCTTTAGGGGTTATTGGCCTATTCAAATAATTTATCTGGTCTTGATTTAACTTTGGTATGTGGTATATGCAGAAAATTGTTCATTTCTTTCAGATTTTCCAATTTTGTGGAGTACAGGTTTTTGAAATATGACCTGATGATTCTCTGGATTTCCTCATTATTTGTTATGTCTCCCTTTTCATTTCTAATTTTGTTGATTTGGGTGCTCTCTCTTTGCCTTTGGGTTTATTTAGATAAGGGCTTTTCTATCTTGTTGATTTTTTTTCAAAGAACCAACTCTTTGTTTTATTGATTCCTTGTATTGTTCTCTTTGTTTCTATTTCATTGATTTCAGCCCTCAATGTGATTATTTCTTGGCGTCGATTCCTCCTGGGTGAGTTTGCTTCTTTTTGTTCTAGAGCTTTCAGGTGTGCTGTTAAGTCACTAGTGTGAGATTTCTTTATCTTCTTTACGTGGGTATTTAGTGCTATGAATTTTCCTCTTAGCATTGCTTTCATAGTGTCCCATAAGTTTGAGTATGTTGTACTTTCATTTTCATTGAATTCTAGGAAATATTTAATTTCTTTCTTTATTTCTTTCTTGACCCATTGGTGATTCATTTGGGCATTGTTCAGTTTCCATGAGATTGTAGGCTTTCTGTAAATTTTGTTGTTGTTGAAATCTAACTTTAAGCCATGGTGGTCCAATAAAATACAGGAGGTTATTCCAATTTTTTTTGTATCTGTTGAGATTTGCTTTGTGACCAAGCATGTGGTCAATTTTAGAGCAGGTTCCATGGGGTGCTGAGAAGAAGGTATATTGTTTAGTGTTAAGGTGGAATATTCTGTAGGTATCTATTAAGTCCACTTGTGTCATAACTTCTGTTAGGTCCCTTATTTCTCTGTTAAGTTTCAGTCTGGCAGATCTATCCAGTAGTGGGAGTAGGATGTTGAAATCTCCGACTATTAGTGTGTGGGGTTTGATGTGCAATTTAAGCTTTAGTAATGTTTCTTTTACAAATGTGGGTGCCCTTGTATTTGGGGCATAAATATTCAGACTTGGACTTCATCTTGGTGGATTTTCCCTGTGATAAGTATGTAATGTCCTTCTCGATCTCTTTTGATTGATTTTAGTTTGAAGTCTATTTTATTAAATATTAGGATAGTCACACCAGCTTGCTTCTTAAGTCCATTTGATTGGAAAGTCTTTTCCCAGCCTTTTACTCAGAGGTAGTGTCTGTCTTTGAAGTTGAGGTGTGTTTCTTGTATGGAGCAGAAGGATGGATCCTATTTTTGTATCCATTCTGTCAGCCTGTGTCTTTTTATAGGTGAATTGAGACCATTGATATTAATGGATATTTATGACCAGTGATTGTTAATTCCTGTTATTTTTTTGGTGGTAGTGTTGTATGTTTCCCTTCTTTGGTATTTGTTGGTGTGGGATTATCTATTGCCTGTATTTTCATGGGTGTATCTAACTTCCTTAGGTGGGATTTTTTCCTTCTAGTGCTTTTTGTAGAGATGGATTTGTGGATAGATATTGTTTAAATCTGGTTTTATCATGAAATATTTTGTTTACTTCATCTGTGGTGATTGAGAGTTTTGCTGGATATAATAGTCTGGGTTGGCATCCATGGTTTCTTAGTGTCTGCATAATGTCTGTCCAGGACCTTCTGGCTTTCAGAGTCTCCATTGAGAAGTCTGGTGTTATTCTGATGGGTCTGCCTTTATATGTTACTTGACCTTTTTCCTTTGCAACTCCTAATATTTTTTCTTTATTCTGTATGTTTAGTGATTTGATTATTATGTGGTGAGGGGTCTTTTTTTTGGATCCAGTCTATTTGGTGTTCTGTAAGCTTTTTGTACCTTCATAGGCATTTCCTTCTTTAAGTTGGGAAAGTTTTCTTCTATGATTTTGTTGAATATATTTTCAGTGCCTTTGAGTTGGTATTCTCCTTCTTCTATCCCTATTATTCTTAGGTTTGGTCTTTTCATGGTGTCCTGAATTTCCTGGACATTTTGTGTTATGACTTTTTTGACTTTAGTTTTTTCTGTGACTGATGAATCTATTTCCTCTATTGTATCTTCAACGCCAGAAATTCTCTCTTCTATCTCTTGCGTTGTTGGTTATGCTTGCATCTGTAGTTCTTGTTCATTTACTCGGATTTTCCATTTCCAGCCTTCGCTCACTTTGTGTCTTCTTTATTGCCTCTATTTAAGTTTTCAAATCTTGGACTTTTTCATTCACCTGTTTAATTGCTTTTTCTTGGCTTTCTTTAAGAGATTTATTGATTTCTTCCAATTTTTTGTTTGTCTTTTCTTTGAATTTTTAAGGGTAGTTTTCATTTCCTCTTTAAAGGCTTCTATCATCTTCTTAAAGTCATTTTTAAGGTCCATTTCTTCTGCTTCTTCTGCTTTGAGATATTCAGGTCTGGCTGGTGTAGTACCACTAGGTTCTGATGGTGCCATATTAGTCTTTATGTTATTGACTGTATTTTTACACTGGCATCTACCCATCTCTTCCTCTACTCCGTGCAAGTGCTGTCTGTGTCTGAGGGAGCCTCTTTTGGTCTGATTGATATCTTAGTCTAATGGGAGCTCTTGGTCTAATCCAGGCTCTCAGTCCAATCGGTGCTGATGGGTTCTGTGTCTCAGGGAGCAGATCTTAGTCCAGTGGGCACCAGTGGGCTCTGTCTCAGGGAGCAGCTATTCCCAATTGGTGCAGGGCAGGACCTGTTTTTTGTTCCTAATAAGTGCAGGGTGAGCTTATGTCTCCAGTTTTCACTGGTGTCACAAGGGGCAGTTTTCTTGGCAAGGGGGCTGGGGAAGGGGCAGCTAGCCGGTCCCTGGGGCTCCAGTGGCTTGAGTGGCATGGAATGTGCCCCTAGGGCCTAGAGGCTAGGGACCTGGTCTGCCCAGTCCAGAGATGGAGCCTTACCTGTTCCCAATCAGTGCAGGGTGGGCTTATGCTCCGGTTTCCACTGGTGTCACAGGGGGCTGTTTTCTTGGCAATGGAGTGGGGGAAGAGGCAGCTGGCTGGTTCCTGGGGCTCCAATGGCTTGGGGGAGGGGCACAGGGTGTGCCCCCAGGGCTTAGGCACTAGGGACCTGGTCTGCTAGTCTGGATATGGGGCCTTACCTCCACTTTGAATATTTATCCCTATTTGATAAGAAGTAAAAGATTACTGAAATAAAACTTGTTAATATTTCAAAAATGATACACAATTGTGTTGTCAAAACTGCCCAGGTGATTTGCATAACTCTGACTGATCCAAGGCTGTGTGATTTGGACAGGAAAGGTCTTCATCAGCTTTAAAATGAATGGAATAAAGTTCATTTATTTGATGAGGAAAATTAATGCCAACAATAGTTAGTCCTAGCATAAAATGTGGTAGATATAATGACCCTCTCCCTTGGGATCAGGAATCTGATATAAGCAGACACAAACCAACAAATCCTAGTGTGTGATGTGGTGATCTCTACTGTGGAAAGGCATGGAGAACAATGGTGCCATTGAAAAGCCTAGTCTAACCTGGTGAATGATGATCTCTACTGTGGAAGGGCATGGGGAACTAGGAATCCTAGTGTGTGATGTGGTGATCTCTACTGTGGAAAAGCATAGAGAACTATGGAGCCACTGAAAAGGCCTAGTCTACCCTGGTGAATGATCAACTTTAACTAACTCATCAAGTGAAGATGGCAAGGATAGAAGCACTATGGGCTTGAGTTTCAGATCTATCTGCTCCATACTTGGGTAAGTCACACAACCATTCGAGAAAACCTGTCTTCTCGCTTACTGAAGGACTTGGAGTTCCAGAGAGACTGCAAAATATATTTGTGGGTGCTGGCTACAAAAGTGTCCTTTCTCTCCATTGCTCTTTTGATGACAAACATTTCCTCATTTGTAGCATGAATTTCTAAAAGGTCTTATTAATAAAAACAAACCTGGAGCCAGGTATTGCGGTGAATGCTGAATGATCTGAGAACAGAACAAGCCACATCCAACCTAACCTTGCCAATTCCTCAGCTGATCTTGTTTCCTCAGACTGGAAGCCTCTGAATCCTCATCCAAATGGATCTCAGCTGAACTGCTGCTAAAGGCTAAAAGCTTAAAAAAGGCTCTAGTTCCTGGTCCTCACGCCTTATATACCTTTCTGCTTCCTGCCATCACTTCCTGGGATTAAAGGCGTGTATCACCATGCCTGGCTGTTTCCAGTGTGGCTTTGAAGTCACAGAGATCTAGACAGATCTCTGCCTCCTGAATGCTAGGATTAAAGGCGTGTGCTACCACTGCCTAAACCTATGTTTAATATAGTGACTGTTCTGTCTCTGACCCCCCAGATAAGTTTATTGGGGTGCACAATATGTCAACCACACTCATTGCCTAACAAAGCTCTGGATCCAGTGTTTGTCACTTCATAATACTACACAATGCATTATCTGAGGTAGGAAAACCATGTCATCAGTTACACAGACAACCCTATAAAATCTAAAAATGTACAGAATTAGCTTTCACCATAAGGAGATCATAATTCTTTCCAACCAAAACACATGGCAGGCATTATAAAATGAGATATACTCTATATAAGTTCTCAGGGGCTCTGAGTGCTGCCGTGGATAATTTCTCACTTTAAAGGCAGGAAGAGAATTCACTAAACAGGGAAGGAAGCAGACATAGGGGCATCATGAGGGACATTTGGAGTGGCATGGCAGTGAGCTTGGAAAGAGCATGGAGTCCATAGTGGCTGACACCTAGAAGAGGCAGTGGGGGTGGAGCCTGAGGGATGTGAAAGAAAATAATTTCAGTCCCAGTGCACTCAGAAATACAGCCCCACTTTGAAGATCACCTAGCATGCTCATTACAGAAGTGCTGGATATTTAGAATACATTTAAGTTAATCAATCAATTTGAAATGAACTAAAGTTCTGAGCAGATTCATTGTAAAATGATACTTTATATTTTAACATTCTTCTAAGTTATCCCCATTTTCTTTATTTTATTGACTATCCCAGCAGCTCAACCAGGTAAGGTAGAATTTTTTTGTGTGTGTTTCATAGAGGAAAAAGTACATGTTTGGGAGGTTAAGTGGCACAGTCAGGGTCATCCAGCTAATTAACAGCAGGTGCTGAATTAAGAAAGATTCTAAATTTTAAACTCTCGTCATTAAAATTAAAATGGATCAAATGTTATTGACAGTGTTTCAGATTTCCATGTATATGGACTAAAAACTTTATTGTATAGCTTTGCAAAAGGTGAACAGAGATTTGTGTTGAAGATTTTCGTTGTTGATTTTGTTGTTGTTGTTTGTTTTTGAGTTAAAAACATATGTGTGTTTGCAAGCCTACACAACAGCATTGGGAAGAATTAGGCAAATGACACTGGGCTCACACAATATTGTTCAAGGATCATAAGATTCCAACACTAATATGTGTTCATTAGCTTATATGCAATAAATCATTTTGCCATAGAACTAATGTATTTAAAGAGAGATGTTTTCAGTCTAAGCCATAAAACAAAGCTGGGAATGGTGGATGCTTTTAATCTTAGCAGTTTGGAAGTAGAGACAGAAAAATTATGAGCTTGATTTCAGCTGGGGGCAACAGCATGGGGCCTTCTTGGGGAGGAGAAGAGAAGGAAGAAGGGAAGAAGAAAGAGGAGGAGAAGTGGAAAGGGGAAAGAGGAGAGGAAAGGGAGGAATGGAGAAGGAAGGATGGGTTTGGGATTTATTGCAAGGGCAGTAAACATGTAGAAAGACATGGTAATGTCCTGTACAGCAAATTTAGAACTAGGCAGTCCCCATGGTTGATTTTGGGTTCCTCGGGTGCTCTTGGAAGATCAGACTCATCTGGGCATTTGCTACAAAGGCTTTGGGGGAAAGGCTGTGTTTGGGACGACAGGGGCCTGAGTCTGGTTTGTCCCCTACATTTACTATGTGACATTATGCCGATTCCGTAGCCTCTGTGCATCTTCTCATTGCGTGTAAGAAGAGAGCAATAATCTAGCACAATTGATATTTCGTATTTTTAAAATAGGAAAGAAACCAAGACTGACTTGATGGAAAGGGACACAGGGTTCTCATGCCAGTAACGTGATGTTCTATGCGCACTCACATGCAAATACGTGGAGGACACATGCGTTCCTTGCTTGCCATGCACTGGCGATCTGTCTCCCAGCACATATCTAATCCATTCGATTCTGCGACCTTTTGCTACGGAAGCGTCAGTGTCAGATTTGCGGGGAAATGGAAAGCAAGCTTTTATGGCATTTCACTGATTTTTAGTGATCTGTAGTGATTAATGAAGCTTTATGGGAAACCAGAAACAAATACTTTCTGGATTCCTGGTTTTTATGTCTTAGAGAAATCCATTAGACTTTGGAAAAATGCCTGGAGGTTGCCGTTGAAAGCCTCTTGTAAGCCGTCACTGCCTCTGAAATAAGTAATATATGTAAAATATGGCACCAATCATAATGTAAGCACTTATAAGTGATTAAATGTAGATTTTTTTCTTCCTTGTGGTTCTCTTCTCATGCTGAATTCTAATTTGTTACAAAATTATTTGTTGAAAATGACTTGAGTAAACTTGACTGGACTCATTGTCAGCTAGAGTAGTTCTCACAACTGTATAATTACATATCTGAATCCACTGACAGGGATATTATGAGCTCACACATATAACTATTGGATATTTAAAAGTGTTATTTAAAGCTCAATGTCTCCAATACCTTATGCTCCCTTCCAGTCTGTTTTAGTCCATCTGTGCCAAGATGCCTGGATGATTTATAAGGACAGAAATGGTATTTCTCAGCAGCCTAAATGCTGGGACTCCAGTGAGGTTCTAGTAGGGCCAAGGTCTGGTAAGGGTCAATCTGTCCTATACTTCATGGCTTCATCTTCCAGGATCAAGGCTTTACTTCATGATTACTTGTAGTTTGGAAAGGTTCTGTGTCCTTCCTGGTCCTGCAGCTGCTGAGAAGCAAGTAAACACACAGAGGCTTATATTATTTACAAACTGTACAGTCTATGGCAGACCTCTTTCTAGCTAGCTCTTATATCTTAAATTAACTCATAACTATTAATCTATGTATCACCACATGTTCTGCAGCTTTACCTGCGTCCCATTACATGTTACTCCTTGGGCAGCTGGCTCACATCTCTTCCCTTCTGCCTTTCTTCTTCCACTCTATCTGCTTATATTTCCTGCCTGCTTCTAAGCTGCCTTGCCATAGGCCAATACAACATTATTTATCAACCAGTCAGAGCAATACATATTCACAGCATACAGAAAGACATCCCATAGCACTACCCCTTTTCTGTCTAATCAAAAAGGAATGTTTTAACTTTAACATGGTAAAATTACACATAACAAAACAGTTATCAAGGAAGAATTACAGTTACAATATCTAGTCTATTTGTATTTGGCAAAATTAAAGAAAATATTCTATCTATCCTATATTTGTGAGTCTAAA
Source organism: Peromyscus melanophrys (assembly GCA_902168415.1). Lineage (NCBI taxonomy): Eukaryota > Metazoa > Chordata > Mammalia > Rodentia > Cricetidae > Peromyscus > Peromyscus melanophrys. Next base: position 17,231 of record CABHPR010096142.1, read on the forward strand.
GTTTCATATCTAATTTATCTTTTATCATAACCAAGGAAAATTATAACCCTAGTCTTCAAATACATCAAAGACCCCAGAAGGATAAAATATTACCTAAGTAGACAGGAAATACCTTGTAAGGAACTTCCAAAATTCTGGAAATGACAGAGACAGCTGCCTGCCTGGACAGCCACTCAAAGTTCCTCTGTAACATTGGGGCATCCATCTTCAGTCTATAGGCCTGAGAGTTTCTCAGTCACTTCTTTCTGTGTCCTATAGAATATCTTGCAGTCTCTTCTGCAAAGCAGGAACCTGAAGGACCATCTTGCCTTTCAAAGTTCAGTGGTCACCTTCCTGTGGGTCCTGCATGTCCAGTCAATACAACATTTTGTCAAGCAGTCCAGGCAAGAACAGTTTCTTGCCCAAATGGCTATTTTTGCCAAGAAGAAGATAAACTCCATATGGAGTGCCTTCAGTGCCCATATTCCTCTTTGAAGTAAATTGGTGTTGCCAGGAGCAGATGTGTCTCATTGTCCAGGAAAGTCTAAGTTTTTAAAACATTTTAAATACCATATTCTGTAGGTCTTTGAAGTGTTTGAAGATTACCTACCTAATTGAAATATGACTATGTATACCTAGAAAACTTAACTAACATGACTATAAGTGTGATTATCATAGATGACTAATTATTAATGTATTTCTTAATTATACATTACAATTTTAATGAGTTATATAAATATAATATCTTAAATGAGAGTAGAAATATACATACAGTATAACAAAATTAACTTTAAATTTGTATAAATAAACTAAAATCCATAGCAATGTAAAACATTTTAAATAAGTTGTTGGTCTTTAAAAGTAGATTCAATAATCTACCCTTTCATCCTATCATATTTACAATACCCCCTTTTCTTCTTTAGAAAGATTGCATTTATAATCAACCCCCTTTAAATAAAAATAAACATTTATAAACAACATGTTGGGAATTTGGGCATAGCTTCTCATACTACTTCCTGCTGATAGGGGGTGCTGGTAATCTTATGGGGATCCTGAGAAAATTAAGAATTATGGTCAAGTCCTGACTGAAATAGTCTGTGAAGCTGCATTGTTTCAGCCAGTTGCCTTGAAGCTATTCTGCATATTCACAGCATACAGAAAGATATCCCACAGCAATTACTTGTCCCCAAAGTCACTTGTTAATACTGTCACCCTCGTGACTAAGCATCAACATGAATCATAGGAATACACTCACACCACAACAGTACCTGGAAGCATAGTACAGTGGAAAGTAGCAGGGCTGCTGTGAGGGGAACAGGCATCCATGGAGATGTAAGGATGCTGCTACTGAATCCTGTCCTTCATCCTTCAGGGGTATCCTTTCCTATAGAGTGAGACTCTGACTCCACATTCCCAAGAAACCAAATAATATTGCATAGAAAGAAGAATAAATACTTTGCCTTCTTATTGAATTGAGTTTGACTTGCTTTGTATGGGATATTTGAGAGTTAGCACTACAAAACACAATCCGTGAAACCACACATACTTTCATATAAAATGTGTCTCCTAGTGAGTACACTAACATATTACGATTGGTTCCTTTTTGCTTTAAAAAATGGTAATTAACACGATTGTTAGTGGTGTGTTTGATTTTCAAGATACTTTGAGATTCGATCTACTCCATGGAAGTTCTTTTCTGTATGTGTGTTTGTCTCTGTGTGTCTCTCTCTCTTTCTCTGTCTCTCCATCTCTCTGTCTCTCTGTCTCTGTCTCTCTCTCTCTTGTGTGTATATGTGTGCTCATACACACACCTGCTTTGTAAATAAACTATGCTTTGTATATGAACTAATCCCAAAGGTTCATGTGTTGAAGGTTGGTTCCCAGCTTTAAGTGTTACTAGATAATGTGGTTGGATTGTGAGTATGCTAACCTCATCAATAATAGGTTAATCCATTTGTCAGAAGTAGGTCAATGAGGGGCATATCTTTGAAAGTGCTTATTTTGCCCTGATCCCCTTTTTCTTGTTTCCTGGCTGCTATGAGGTAATCAGCCTTCTCTGCTGCTGCCACACTTCTCTCCCTTACCCCAGTCCATGGCAATAGAGCCATTGAATAACCATGGACTGAAACCTCTGAGACCCTAAGACAAAATAGATCTTTAGTGGGCCCCAGGCAGGAGCATCATGGATAGGATTTACGACCATGACCTAAAAAGCTCATTCCTGAGGAATAATTTTCATGGTACCAAAAGGCACCCTGAAAGCCTCCAAATTTGGGGAATCAACCAATAGCCCTACCCAGCTATGATGCCTGTGAACCACATCAATCATCAGCATGGTACAATAGCCCTAATGGTAGAGTGGTGGTGCATACTTGGGTGGTAAACAACAGCTCTCTAATTGGACTTAAGGCCACTCAACAAGAGAGAAATCATTCCTGGTACTGGGAACCTAGCCAGCTACCCAGGGCTAGAGAAGTCTTGCACCCTGGAGAAGAACTTACAGCCACCACATTACTAAAGCAGCATAATTCTGCTAACTAACATTCTGAATACCTATCCTTATATCCTTGAAAATACATCTAAATATATGTTCTTATATATACACTTATATACAGGTAAGTGTAGTCTTCACCCCTCATCAAGGAAATGACTCTTTTTTCACCAAATGGAAACCATTACAGAAAATCCACAACCAATTAAAAATGGAGAGTTATGGAGCCGAATCCCACTACAACACATGTCCTGTCCCTAAGGCTCAGGGATCACTGAAGAAGAGGGATGAAAAGACTCTAAGAGTCAGAGATCAGGGAGTTTTCCATGAGACCATCTCCTAGAAGTGTCAGAACCTACATCCACAGTCTCACCAACGTGGCCGCATAAGATGAGCTGAACAGCAGTGACACTGGCAGACATTCTGACATGGACAGGGGACAGTTCACAAGACCTCGACCTACACAAAGATCTACAGACCACTGAGGAATGCCGGGAGGGGGTGAGGTAGTGTTGCCCAGGGAAGACCACACCGATTGGTTATCCAATTCCAGTTGGTCAGCCTTGAAAACATTCATACAAGTAACATTATACAGACCGAGAAGGTTTTATTTATTTAGGGGGAGAGAGAGAGAGAGAGAGAGAGAGAGAGAGAGAGAGAGAGAGAGAG
>CABHPR010096151.1:0-10992 GCA_902168415.1 Peromyscus melanophrys
TGTGTGTGTGTGTGTGTGTGTGTGTGTGTGTGTGTGTGTGAATAGAACTATATAATTAAGGAGAAATCAAGGGGACAGTACAAAGAATGTAAAGGCAAGTGTTGGCAGTGGTGCAGAAACCTTTCACACTCTTGGGGAAATGTCAGTTAGTACAGCCCCTATGAAAAACCGTATAGAGATCTCAGAGTTAGAGCTAGGACCGCCATTGAGCCCAGCATCTGTATGAGGGAAGTGCAGGCACTAAGCAGAAGAAATGTCACGCTTTGATGTTTTTCCTGGCACTTCACATTGTAGCTGAGATGTGGAGTCAACTGTCCAGTAGGGGATAAATACATAAGAAAATGTACAAACTGCCCCATGTATCTGACTCAGGGAACACACTCCAGCCCACTTACTGTCCTCAGACACTGAGGTTATTCGGCTACAGGAGTTCAGAGCAGAGCTTGCCAAGGTGTCTGAGGAAGCAAAGCTGTTTCATTGGCTGGACAGGATCTTGCTTGCAGTTGTTGGGTCTTTCCCATTGGTGCGGTGTGAGTTTCCTTTTCCAGAGTGATGGAGCTCTCAGAGCTGTTTCTCTTTTCTTTAGGAATACAGGGAGGTACACAGCCATCCTAGGTAGTGCTGGCCTGTTGTTGTTGTTCTAATGGAAGGAATAAATCACAAATTTGTCATTGTAAACAGTAGCTTGTAGCCCTGGCTGTCCTGGAACTCATTCTGTAGACCAGAGTGTCCTTGAACTCAGAGATCTACCTAGCTCTACCTCCCAAGTGCTGGGATTAATGGCATGTGCCACCACCACCTGACCCGAAAGACAGTTTTATTAAAGTTTCTATGGAGGAGGGGGTAGGATAGACAAGTTGAAAATCTCACCATTTGCCAGGAAGAGGGGAAATGGAGGAAAAAAAAACCGAAAAAAATAAAAAACATGTCTTTTAAGTTTGGCCTGGTGGTCAGAGAAACAGTCAGAAAGCCCAGAGTGTCAGGGAAAGGGAAGATCAGGGATCTATATTCAGAGGGCTCTCTCAGTTCCGGCTTCTACTGTCCTAGGGCAAAGAATTGCATCAGGGACTCGTGGCTAGTTGGAAATAGAAACAGAGAAAGCTTTTTAAGTAGGGGAAAACAGTACAGTGTGGTGACACACTTTTTTAATTCCAGTGCCCTGGAGACAGAGAAAGGCCGCTCCCTGAGTTCCAGGCCAGCCTGGGCTATATATGGAGTTTCAGGCCAGTCAGGGCACCCAGAATGGGGATTGTCTAGTGAGTTGAGAAAAGAGCCCTAAAAATATTGAGCCAGGAGGCACGTAACCCCTCTCCCATTTTGCCCTGGTCTTCAGATGAAGCCTAGGCAGTCTTCAGTTGCTAACTGGCTACTTTTGTATGCTAATCTTGATGTTTCACTCTCCAGTCTTTACTCCACTGCCACACTTAGAATCTAACATTCCGAGTGTCCCCAAATATAATGACAATCCAAAGCACCTTTATTTTGTACTCGGAATCAAAGTCGCTCCTGGACAGTAATAACGAGAAAAAGTGAGGAGTGAGGCCCCAGGCCTCGGATGTGCAGGGTGTCTTAGGCACTTTCTCCTGTGAATTGATGATTCCGTCTACCTCGTGGGATTGCTGCAGGGATTACCTGCCTGGGAAGTAATCCATAAGTAAATTCCAGTGGTCAACAGCATTGCTTGGCTTTCTTAATTACCCTTGAGATGTGAAATTAGTAATGTTGTCTTCTTTCCTCTTTCTTTGTCCTTTCTTCTAGATGAATGTAGCTGTTATTTCCTTATATGTAGGTTTTAACCTTATGTATTTTCTTTAAAAATATTTTGAAATTAATGAAATCCATTTCAAATTAATTTCAAATTGATTTGTTTCCAAGAGTGCTTCCTATTTAGAGTGCAACTTTTTTCCCCATTAATGATGTGTTTACATTTATTTATGATGAGCTTGTGCATTCTTACTAGGCAGTGACAGGTATCTACTCTGCCATGTCATTTTTTTCTTCTCATGGACACTCTTTGCAAAGTGATGAGCTGAACGAGTCATTGGCAGTTAGGCAGGTTTTAGCATATCAAAGTCTGGTTTGGATGCAAGAGGTGTTCCTTTAGGCCTGCATGACTTAATTAAAATAATTTGTAATGAAAACATTTATGGGGTTGGAAGTTAAAGTTTTCTTTTCAGACCAGCAGGTGCAGTAACACTGTAATAATCTGTCAGGTAGGATTTCTGATGGGTGGAGATGCTGTATTCGTGTCTTTTAAGATCAATCTTGAACCCCAACTGCACTGTCACACTTACTTTAAACTTTCTTTCTGAATGTTGAGCATGTGTTTCGTTCTTCTTACGTGAACTCCTCATTTTAGTATAGATTTTTTTTTTGATTAATGTTTTTAAAGCATTGGTTGTGGTGATTGGGGAAGGCTGTGGTTCACACCTCTTCTGCCTTGTGTAGGTTGGTCTGCATTAGTAAAGGCCCTGTTAACCTCACCCTTCTTTGTGGTGCTGGCTGATCTGTATTATTCTCTCACAGGTCTTAGACACTCTTATGAATTCTTAACACAATACCTTTTAAACACTACTACATCATGACATTTAGAAGAACACTTCATCAGTGGTTACCACCTCTTTATGCACTTGCTCAGTTCATTCCAACTATTTTAAAACAGCTGTTCAGCCATTTAGAAACCATACATGGAGCCCTTGCTGTCTCAGTACTAGAGACTGGAACACAGCAAAGGTGTAGGAACAGAGGCACCTGTCTTCCCAAGACCTCATTCTTTTGGGGAATAGAAGACTACGAACATGGAGTACAGTGACACATCCCCCACAGGTTCTGGACCTGGGCTCAGGGAATGCTTTAACTTAGAGTTGGGTACAAAGCTGTTATTTTTGAGTTGTTCAAAAACTACAAAGTTAAACTAGAAAAAAAAATGCTGCCATTCAAGAACGTCCTATCTCAGGAGACACTTTATTTGGTAAATGTGAGACACTCAGGTAGAAGTTGCCTCTGTCACATTACTGTCCTAACTTTTGAGTGCATCATCATCTGTCCTCATGTTGACCCTGTAGGGCCGGTGCGCTGATCTCTATTTTTCTTCCCTTTTTTGATGGGTAATCAGTGACACAGATTTGGTGACCCTTTTGATAGCCATTAACAGTAAATGTCTATCATTTCCTGAGCTCTTTGAGGTTTTGTATTTAGTTTCTTCTTGGAGAGTTTGTGTATTAGTCCGGAGTCTCCAGAGAAACAGAACTTTATAGAAATCTAATCTAATCCCATATACAATCAATCCCATATATAGTGGCTTATAAGGCTGTGGTCCAGCTAGCCCCACATTGGCTGTCTAACAACTGAAGGTCCAAAAATCCAGTAGTTAGCTGTTGAGTCCACAAGGCTGGATGTCTCAGCTGGTCTTCAGTATACCCTGGAATCCTGAAGAAATAGGCTCTAATGCCTGTGAAGGAATGGACTTTCCAGCAAGAACAAGAGTGAGGGCAAGCCAGCAAAAGCTTCCTTCCAAGTCCTTTGTATAGGCTGCTAGCAGGAGGTGTGGCCTGGATTAAAGGTGGATCTTCCCACCTAAAAAGATCTAAATTAAAAGTGGGTCTGTCCACTTCAGATATTAAATAAAATTCCTCACAGATGTACCCAACCCCTTGGGTCTAGGTTAATTCCAGATGTAGTTAAGTTGACAACCAAGAATAGCCATCACAAATCCACCCCTCATCAACTTGGCGCACAATCACGTCTCCTTATATCATGCTAATTCCCAAATAAAAACAATAATCAGGTCATTATGTTTATGCTTAACATGATGTAACTATACAACATACAACCACAAACACATTGTATTTTTAACTAAGTGATAATTATATCTCACATAACTATCCTTTGTACAACCTCAAACACATAAATTTTACAATAGGTGGCAATGTCCCTAGAGAGACATTCTTTTGGTATTTCAAACCTTAAATGTGATAACCATTGATATTCTCTTAATTTATGTTACATTACATAATAACTCAAAGAAAGAAAACACAAATATCTGTACAAACACATTCTTAAAAACATGACAGAAATACTCTTCAATTATAATCCTCGTTTCTGCAACTGATCGCATGGCCTTAGCTGGTTTGTATAACTACCCTCCTCTACTACCCATTCGGTATTTCCTCCACCAGTAGCAAGCCCTCAGCAGGTCTTGGTTCCTTTCCTGGAGAAGTGACCCATACCTTCATCCTTGAAGGGTCTGTGCCCTTTGTCATCCTGCCTGGAATGATAATTTCCCATTGGATTTAATCACTGGACATGGTAGCATTAAGAGATTCCCTACATGATCTCCTGCACTCCAGACATAATCTTTCTTACCTCCATTGTAGAGAAGCAATTGAATTTCACTATGGCAATCTGGATCAATCACCCACCGTTATTCCTTTCTTAGCCTTTTGACTTAAGGCCATCAGAAGCCCTAAGTGACCAGGGGGAAGCTGAGCTTCCATTTCATTGGAATGTTTCTGTGTTTCCTGGCAGGAGCACCCTCCCTCTGTAACCCAAACTTCTAGGCCAGCAGAACTTACAGTTGTGGGAACAGCAAGCAAAATTTTCTTAGTGCAGCTCAAGGGGGGATAGTGAATGGAATTGTTCCCTTTTCTACCTCCTGATTCCTGAACCCGTGCGTCCTGGCTATGGGAGAAACTGTACCATATATTTTTACTGGATACTCACTCAAAGCATATACTGCCTTCTGAAGAACGCTGCCTCAGCCCTCCAGGCTGCTGCCACCTAAATGGGGCTCCGTGTCTTCGAAAAGCCATTCCATCTTTGTCAGGCCAGCTGCTTCAGGGTGGTGGGTAACATGGTAACACCAGTGGATTCCATGATCGTGGGCCCACTGTCGCACTCTCTAGCTGTGAAGTGGCTTCCTTGGTCATAAGCAATATTGTGTGGAATGCCATGGTGGTGGATAGGCGTTCTGTAGGTCCACAGATAGTTTTGGCAGAAGCATGACACACAGGAAAGGCAAATCTATAACCAGAATAAGTATCTTATCTACTCCAGTAAGGACTAATCATCGTCCTTTCCTCAGAGGAAGTGGTCCAATGTAGTCAACCTGTCACCAGGTCACCAGAATCAGCACCAATCAGAATCAGACCAGTATCCAATAGACCCCCAAAAGTCTGTTTGATCCCTTCACCCAGTGTACAGTTACCCTTGTAAAAGGCCATAGGTCCCTCTGGGGAAGGACTGGGGAAATACTAACAGTGAGACTGGGGAAGGCTGACAATAGAACTCTTAGGTATTCTTTCAAGGCCCTTCTTCAGGGGAACCTTGTCATCCCTTTTAAGGGGTTCTAGGTCTGCAAACTGACTCAAGTCTGGAAATTGGTTCATGGGCTGTGATTCTCTTTTGCCACGCTCCAGTGGAATTTTTCTTTCATTTGAGATTTTTTTTCACTTATACAAGAGAAACAAATGAGGCATCATGATTGATTAGCCAGTACCAAAGGTCCGTACAAGTCATGCCACCAATAAAATCACTTTGCCTGCGCTACCTATTACTGGTGAGTCTATTATGGACATTGCTCTGTCTGGGCTGCCCATTACAATAATGATAATCACTTCCCTTTGGCAATTCAGTACTGCCACCTGGCCCCTGCTACTTGGGGCCCAATTAAACCCCAGTGCATTTCATTCATCCAGCTGAGCAGCAGCATCTCCAACCCTAAGGTCTGTCACAAGGAAAAGGGTGACAACAAAGCTCTTCAGATGTGCTGGTGGCTCTCTCACCATCTTATAAAGTAGTGAAGGACATATCTTCTGGGTCTCCCCATTGTAGAGGATTAGGTTTGACACAGCATACCTACTCCAGCATTGCAGTTTCCCTGATCCTTAGAATCCTGTTGTGAACACTAAGACAAAGATATCAAGCATCTCCAACTACTTTTCAGTAAGCCAGCTTTTGACAAATGCTTGAGCTAACCATTCAAACAAACTTCTGACACCTTTTTTTAATTGTGCGAGCTTCCATACTAAACCTAGAATCTACTCAGAGGGCCCATATGAGTAAACTCAGCCTGATCCAGTTTTATGCTCCTTTCACGATTATTGCACACTCTTAATCCATTCCTACACATATTCCCCAGACTTCTGCTTGACTGAATTAGCAGACTCATTAAGCTCTTTAGTAGTGTAGACCTCCTCATGGACTACACTTTCCACCTCCCCTCTAGGAGCCTGCTGAGCCTGAAGTCTGATTATTGGTTTTGAGATAACTGTCTGTGGGCCCCGAGGGACATCAGTATTGTCTTGCCTGGCATCTCCTTCAGAGAAAGTCACTGTTGGCTTAGCAGACAATAAAGGATTCATTTCCTCAGTCAAAGGTGGAAAGGGCAATATTGCAGGGGGTGGTGGTGGTGGGAGCATTTCTTCTGCGAGGGTGGAGAACCTTCCTCAGGGGAGAGAAACCTTTGAGGATCGGAGAGTTCAAAGCCATCAGCTTTAATGACGTCCTCCCACACATCCCCATCCCACCTTCCAGGATCCTGTTCCTTACCAGTCAGTGCCCTTACTGTACCTGCTGACACCCTCTGAGGCTGGGACTTGAATTTTCGCTGTAATTCTGTCAACCTTAGGATGAGGGCTTCTATTTGGTTTTCTCCAACTTGTGCTCTTTGGCTGCTGGAGAGAAGAGCCTCTTCTAGACCATGCTTCCTTTAGACAGACAGTTTCTGCACATGTGGAGCTGGTCAGTTTTATGACTGAGCTCCTTGCCGTCCTTCACCATATTCTGAGATGCTAGAAATTGATTAATTTTTATCACAGAGCTCATTCTTTTCCTTTGTCAATTTATCTAGAGATGCTAGGAACAACTGACCAGCATCATTATTTTCCTTATTTTTCCACAAATTATCAAAAGTTTTATATAGTCAACAAATTCATTGCCTTTCACAGTTAGTAAATCAGGATAATCCAGTCAGTTTCTCTGCTTAAGTTTGTAAAATAGTTTTACGCCATGGGCTTTTAATGCTCTCTTAGATGGAGGGGCTTCAGTAACTATAGGTATTGGCAAAATGGAAAGTCCATTTCAGATACTTAAGAAATTCATCTTTATACTTCTGTTGGTCTAGAACCACTTCTGGTACCAAAATCTGTATTATTCAAGGTTCTCTAGACCAGTGGTTCTCAACCTTCCTGGTACTGTGACCCTTTAATACAATTCCTCATGTTGTGTTGACCCCCAACCATAAAGTTATTTTTGTTGCTACTTCATAACTGTAATTTTGCTGCTGTTATGAATCATAATGTAAATATTTTTGGAGATAGAGGGTTGCCGAAGGGATTGTGACCCATGGGTTGAGAATTGCTGTCCTAGAGAAATAGAATGTATAGAATGGAGAGAGAGAGAGAGAGAGAGAGAGAGAGAGAGAGAGAGAGAGAGAGAGAGAGAGAGAGAGAGAAGAGAGAGATTTTTTTTTTGTACAGGCTGTGGTCAGCTAGTCCAACAATGGCTACCTACAAATGGAAAGGCCAGGAATCTAGTTGTTGTTCAGTCCATGGGGCTGGATGTCTCAGCTGGTCTACAGCATACATTGGAATCCTGAAGAAACAGGCTCCAGTGCCAGTGAAGGAATGGATTTGCCAGTGAGAATGAGAGCAAGCAGGCAAAGAAAGCAAGCTTCTGTGTCCTTTATATAGGCTGCCAGCAGAAGGTGTGGCTCAGATTAAAGGTGGATCTTCCTATAGACACACACACACACACACACAATCTGTATTAAAAGTGGGTCTTCCGACTTCTAATCATTTAAGAAAAAAAATCCCTCACAGTTGTACTCAGGCCCTTGAGTTTTAGTTAATTCCAGATGGAGTCAAGTTAACACGTAAGAACAGCTATCACAGTTCATCAGTCCCTAGGAAGAATTCAGCAGTCAGCACTGGATTCAAGGGGTTTCGATTTCAGAGATGGGCCTGTCTGCCATCCCTCTTCCTGCTGTGGGTGCTGATCAGTGTGTGTTTTTCCTTAAAATGTTGAAATGGACCATTTGTATTGTGTGTGAAGCGCGCAGAGCAGGGAGTCCGGTGGCTTTTGCACCTGACTGGGCCTGCACCCTCTTCTCTGCTTTTTCTGGTGCCATTGCTGCTTCTGTTGGAGTGTCTTGTTTTTACTTAATTCTGTAGGGTACTTTGTCAGTAGAGGAATCTTTCTTTACTCCAGTTGGGTTTACGCCTTGATCAATTCTTGGTGCCACACAAAATTCCTTTAGCCCTACTTTCGAACCTCAGACAGTCACTGTCACTGAGGTGTTGTCATTCCAAGCGTCTCCTGACATGGAAACAGCACTTCTCACAGCCTCAGTGCAGGAGAGGAAAGGAGGAGCAGGAGCAGATGTGCCTGTGTTCACAGAGCCTGGGGACACTTGGGGGTTACAGCTCTCAGAATACTCTTACATCTCATTTCAAACCAGACAGGAATTGTTAGTTGTTCACAGTAGCTGACGTTGAGAGGTAAGTTCACCAGAGAACACACAGGGACACTCTTAACGCTGAGGAGAACATCTGTATTGCTGGCTGGCGGCTGCATGGGGAACTTGCCCCAAGCTTGCATCCCAGAACCGCACTGCTGTCTGTCTTTTATTCACAAAAACCTCATCCTTGTTGTTACTTGTAGTTAGCAAGAAGCAGAACTACAGAAGCCAAAAGCAGAGTTGGTGCATTTAGGGTCTTTCCACTGGGGGACTTCCCTGGGACCACTGACTTAGCCTTTGCTCCGGTTTTGGCAGGTGGTGTAGCCTACATGCTGGGTTTCAAAGCCTGAATGGGCCCTGTAACATGGCATCAGTGCTGCTAAGGTCTGGGGCCTGCTAAGGTCTGAGCTGTGGCAGAAACAGGCCATTGAAGTCAAGAGGGATCTCTGTCCTGTTACAGCAAGGGTGAATGTTGGGTATTGTAGTGAGTGACACACACGCATCACAATGGGCTGCTCTTCTGTGTTTGCACAGGTGAAGTAGCCACAGCCCTGCATTTATAGAATGGAAAGCAGCCAGGGGCAGTGCAGAAAAGGGCCTGTAAAAAAAAGTGGTTGTCGAACAGGTGTACTGTTTCATCTTTGCCGGAGGAAGAAAAGTTTATGTGTTTTGTAACAGTGAGAATGTGCTCCACGAGACAACTACACACTCAGAAGTGGACTACCTGAGCATGGTAAAACCCATATGTGTTCTTTAAAGAAAGAAAGAGAAGACTTGGCCTCCGATGGTAGAGCATCTGCACTGGGATGCGGAGTCCCCTCCTCCTTAGCCTGCCTTTGGCTACCTTCCTAAGCATGAGCATCCTGCTCTGTAAAGTGATGTAAGAAATGGAAACTCCTAGAATGGAAAGAGAATCCACAGTCCTGTACATGAGGAATCATTGTCCCTAAAGTCATAATAATCAGGTCGGCATTGCTATAAGTGATATCCCACCATTCATTGCTTCTCCTTGCCTTTGCTGTGTGGCTTTATGTGTGCTGAGCCCTAGTGGAGTGTAGTTAGACAGACCTGTCACATGCTTTCCAGATTGCTTCAGGTTGCCAGAGGCCTTACATGTCGGCCACTTTCCACCTTCCCTGCCACTCTGTCCCTCGGAGGCGGTGTGGACAGCCCTGTTTGTCCTCTGGCCTCTTCTTATGTCCTTAACTATATGCTTTCTGCTGTCAGGACAGGATGGGCAGTGAGGAGAAGTGACACCAGCGTGTTTCGTTTCTTTGTTCTCCCTGTCGTGTGCCGGAGTTTGTGACTGCCTGTCTCTGTGCAAGTTCATGGCTCCTGTAGGTGCTTCTCTCTCACTACCTCCCTCCTCCTCTACTCTCTGTCTCCTGTCCTGACTCCCTCTTCCTTCAGCTTGTGCCAAGTCTTACCCTGACCCTACCCCGCCCTTGCTCCCTCATTCCTCTCCATTTTAACCCCTTGAGCCCTTCATGGTTCTTTATTGCTTTGGTTATTCATAGCTTTGTTGGAATTTTTAAAAAGGTTAGTTTTATTTTACGTGTTTGGGTGTTTTGCCTGCATGTATGTAAGTGCACCGAGTGCATGCCTGGTCCCCACAGATGCCGAAGTGGCTGAGGGTTCCCTCTGAACTCAACTTATTTGGATGAGTGTGAGCCACCATGTGGGTGCTGGGAACCTAACCCAGGTTCCGTTCAAGAGCAGCCAGTGCTCTTAAACACTGAGCCATCTCTCCAGCCAACATGCTTTTGTGTGTGGCCCTCTGTCAAACTGTTCAGATGACCCAAATTTATCCATTTCTTTCTGGACTCCCGTTTTCCAGGTCAGTTCCTCAACAAGAAAGAAGCTCCAGGAAGGCCATGCTACAGTGTGAGAGTTCCAAGCTGACGTGTTTCATAAAAAGTCTAAGTTCTGTATGCGCTCAGCCCAGGAACTTGTTGCTTCCTTAATGCATTCCTTTCCATTCTAGCTTGTAACAACAATACACACACACACCCGCAACATACACACACACACATACACACAATCCACATGATTCATTGGGTTATTGTTTCCTCAATAAAAGCATATGGATGGCCAGTTGTTGATATGTGTTGGGGAGGCCTAGATTTTTGAGTTCTAACTCTTGTACTAATTACGTGATTTTTAAAATCATCATGGAAAATTGTGATTAACATCCATCTGAGACACGGGTGGAGTGAGAGCAAGCAGCTGAGACAGTACGCAAGGTGTAGGTGATGCTTAGAATACTGAGTCAGTGTCATCTCCATTACTTGAAAGTCCTGTGTGAGGGAGAGCAGTCTGCTGGGTAAGACAGACCTTAAATAGGAACGCACAGCCGAGGAATCATCAAAGAACAGTGTTCAGGTACTTTAAAGTTGTCTCACTAGAAAGTGGGATTTTGGCTAGATGCAGTGCCTCGTGTCCCAGTATAGGAAACAAGGCTAAACACAGTGTACCAGTGTGTCCCAGTATAGGAAAGAAGGCTAAACACCAGTGCATCAGTGTGTCCCAGTATA
>CABHPR010096163.1:0-10450 GCA_902168415.1 Peromyscus melanophrys
CATCAAAGCACGTCACAAAAAAATCAGGACAGGAGTCTGTCTCCTTCTGTGGTGATGAAGGACCCACAATTCCATGGCCATTCTGGTGTCTTTTTCCATTAAAGTAGATCCCCAGGGAAGTTTCCCTTATCATCAGTCCCAGCTTCATTTCATCTATTTTTTTTTTTCCTGGACTCCTTCTCCTGAAGATCAGATTTCTTGTTTAGACCTGGATAACAGGTCAATAATATACCTTAAACCCAAAGTCATCTTCCATGTCAACAGAATTAAGTCACAATCATGACTCTACTTATTCTGGGATAAGTTCTCAATCCATGTTGAAACACACATAAATACCAGAAAGGCCTCCTGCCCTCGTCTTTAGAATGTTTATCTCCAATACTCTTTGTGTATGTACACCAGTGTGACTTGCTGGAGGATAACTAGGCTGGCATGAAAAATTGCCTTTGCCTTGGCCTTTCAAGCCTGAGTTTATCTGTGAGTAAATGGCATCAGACTTTCCCTGGTTTTCTTTTTACTGAATGGTACACACTAGGCTAGTCAGTGTGGGCAGAATTCAGAAAAAAGAAAGGCAACGTCTTCCAGAAATCTCTATCCTTCTAACTCACAAACTGCTCTATTTGTGTCTCTGACATAACTGTCAAAAATAAATGTGGAAGATTTTAAAGGTAGTCACACTCTTTAGAAATGTGTAGCTTCCTCCTTCTTTAAGAAACTGACTAGCTGAGTGTGGTGCCAGATACCTTTGAGACCAGCGACTGGGAGGCAAAGGCAGACAGATGTCTCTGAGTTCAAGGACTACATGTCAAGTTCCGTACTAATCAATACTGTTGTAGAATATTATTTTAAGATGTGTTACATTTGTTTGTGCTGTGGAACATTTGTTTAATAATGCAAAGATGTGTTGCATTTGTTTAACTCTCTGAAGCTATGTTACTGTGCCTGTCTAAAATATCTGATGGTCTAATAAAGAGATGAATGGCCAATAGCAAGGCAGGAGAAAGGATAAGCAGGACTGGCAGGCAGAGAGGATAAATAGAAGGAGAAATATGGGAGGAAAAGAATAAAGAGCAAGAGAACAAAGAGAGGAGGATGCTAGGACCCAGCCAGCCACAGAGTAAGAGTGAAAGTAAAATATATAGAAGTAAGAAAAGGAAAAAGGCCAGAGGCAAAATGTAGATGGGATAATTTAAATTTAAGGAAAGCTGGCTAGAAACAAGCCAAGCTAAGGCTGGGCATTTACAATTAAGAATAAGCCTCTGTGTGTGATTTATTTGGGAGCTGGATGGCAGGCCCCTCCAAAAGAGCAAAAACAAACAACAACACAGGACACATAGTGAGACCCTGTCTCAAGAAATAAAGAGGTGGCAGGGGGTAGGGGGTGGGAGGGAAGCAGATTTAAGTGGATCATGGTGGCAAATGCCCATAATCCTGGCACTAGCAGTTGGATGGCCATGAGATCAATTGCAGCAAGATTCTATCTCAATAAACAAACCAAAGCAAGAAGAAGCTGGAGTGATCTGCCAAATATTCCAACTTTCACTTCAAAACCGCAAAGCTTTTTTAGTACACTGGCCTCAAGTCCACTGTGTTCTTACGGGGATGATACGTGCCTAAAGCTGTGAATTGTGCTGGCTGAGAACAGTGAAACCTAGGGATACTCCTTCCTCCACGTACACAATTAAAGCCAGGTCAAGACTGAAGCTGACACTGGAAACACAGAGAGATGCATGTGTATTACTCTCCATGACTTTTTTTTTTCTTCACAGTTGTACCTGTCAGGAAATTTCCACATGTGTTGATTTTCATACATTTAAATATGTACCATTCTAAAAATAAAGTGCTAGGTGCTGTTGGAACTTTTCTCTTTCTACTCATGTATATTCTATTTGTGTGCCCTTTTGTGTGTCTTTTTCCTGAAAGGTACATTTTTTCTACAAGTATCCTTATTAATTGTTTAAAAATCAATGCTAAACTTGATGCTTCAGAGTCCCTATTATTTTGCATTGAGCAATAATATAAAATATCAAAGCATATCATTTTATGAGAGCCTGACAAATTGTATATGACATGTGTTTTACAGAATTCTCACCAAAAAGAAATTAAAGTCTACACAGCACAACAAACATTAAATTTTCAAATTTGTTCTTTGGTAATTTCATGCATGTGTACATGTGTTTAGATCGTATGTACCCCTCTCCCCTTCCTTCCAGTTCCTCTCAGACCTTCCTCACATCTGCTACACAACTTCATTTCCTCTTCTTCTTTTCCCATATGAATTTTGGTTATTTAATCTCTCTGGCAAGGATTTACAGGATATCTATTTCAGATCAGCGTCTGTACAAGGGTTGATGTTTAAGGAATACTGATGATTGACTCTGATCTCATGTCTTTTATAGCTAAGTGGACAGAATCACCACTACCCAACATTTTGTGACCCATCTAGCTTAGAACCAGAGCTAGGATGATGTTGGAGTCCCACCTGTGGCCAGCAGGGACCACTGATGACTTATTGATTTCAGCAAAGACTACTTTACTTTTATTTTGGAGCAACTTTTAAACTGACAAAATATTTTTCACCATTTTACTTACTTAGTTCTTACTCTCTAACCCTTAGCTTGAGTTGAAATGAAAGTCCAGTGTAAATAAAAACCACGTAGGAAATGGGGTGCTGAAGTCTGTGATGATGCACATTGAGTTTGTAAATGCTGAGATGTTCACATAGTACTTGTGACCCCATTTACCTTACCCATAAAGTGGAGGGAGGAGGGAGGGACAGCAATGTTGCTCATATTTGTTATAGACAAATGAGCATTTTAGTCTAATGAAGTGCTAAGAAAACTGAGATATGGAAAATATAGCAACAGTTCAAAAAGACCATGAGCTCTGTGGATTTGGCATTCCCCAGATTCCTCCTGCTTAGCATGACTAGTATCAACATCAAACTGGTAAGTGAAGGGGATGTTTGTGGAGAGGCAAACATGAGTAGCACACGAGTGTCCTCTGCCGAAGAGGTGGCCTGTGTTCCACTCAGGTCGCCTTTGGCATTTCTACTGATATGGCACATTACCGAGAGAAAGTCTTCATGTCTCTTCAGTAGTTCATTAACAGACCTCCTCCAGATGATGTAAGCTTTTCATTCTGGAAGCATTTTCAGATGTGCTTTTCAGCAGTCAGCTGAAGCTCTGCTAGGCTGAACTACCTTATCTTCACACAGTTTTAAGAAGAATATGGCAAGATACAAATGAGAAGAACTAAAGTTGGTATTGTTACTAAAAGTACACATACTCACATATTACTTTGTTTCACTGGGTCTCATTTACTTAATCTGTAAAATGGGGTCACAGACGAGACAGAACATGGTGACCTGTGAGATCTGTTCTAGTGGTAGAGATTTATGACCTTAAAATTAGAAGCTAAGATGATTGCAAAGGAAGACTGCAGAGTGTGTGATCCGGTACACCCCTGCTATTCACTTACCTTACCACTGCATGCAGGACAACATTTCTTATGAGAGTTATGACAGCAAATCAGATCAAATGCCCTGCACACTTGAAACTTCTTACCTTCTTGAAGGGAAAGGAGAGAGTTGAGACAAACAAGCGGTGCGCAGCAGCTTAATTAAGCTAACACACAAATGCAGGGCAAATGTGTAGCTGCTTTCCTAAGGAAGCATGTCAGCAGATGCAAAAAGACCATTTAGCTTGTGATTAAATTTAGAAATCAAGGAGAATTGGCCTTTGGGAAAAGGATAAATCATTCAAGCAGCTACTACAGGTGCAATAAACAATATCTCTTATCAAACTGAAAAGGCAAAGAAGCAAAGTGCAGTCTAGCTTTCAGAGTGTGACTGCTTGTTGCTCCTCACACTCTGAAAGCAATGTGAGGGCATGGTTGTATTATGTACTCTTGTGCTAGAAAATTTCAAAGATCAAACTGTCAAAATCCAGGTGGACTTAAAGGCATTTCCTTGCTGGTGACTACAAGGATTCATTATGTCATGAGCTTATCACATGTGTGTACTGGCTGAGGGATTATCACCTCAATGTGTTAGTGATGTCAAGTTTCTTTCCCAACTCAAGGAAAAAGACAGCAGTGCTAACGAGATCAATCAAAAACCAATGGAAACACTCATGTTTGAGATCATAAAGATTAAAGTCACAATGAAAAGGAGAATGATAATCAAGTAGGAATAAAATAATTCCTATGTATTGTTTTCCCTTTCTAGATTAATCTAGAAAAATACTAAGTCCAAGAGATAATGGACCCAAACATAAATCCACACAACTGTGGACACCTGGTTTTGACAAAGAAGCCAGAAACACACACTGGAAAAAAGACAGCATCTTCAACAAATATTGCTGGACAAACTGGATGTCTACATGTAAGAGAATCAAAATAAAGCTATACTTATCAGTCTGGACAAAACTCAACTTCAATGAATCAAAGACCTCAGCATAAAACTAGAATCACTGAAGCCAATAGAAGAGAAAGTGGGGGATAGCCTTGAACTCACTGATCAGGAAAAGACTTTCTAAACAGGACACTGAGATCAACAATTAATAAATGGAACCTCATGAAACTGAGATGCTTCTGTAAGGCAAAGGACACCATCATTCAGACAAAGTGGCAGGCTAAAGGATGACTAGAGGTCTTTACCAAATACTATCTGATAGAGGGTTAGTACCTAAAACATATAAAGAACTGAAAAAAAAAAACAAACAAACAAAAACCTGGAAAACTAGACATCAAGAAAAAAAATAACCCAAACAAAAACTGGGGTACCGAACTAAGTAGAGTGTTCTCAAAATATGAAACACAAATGGCTGAGAAACAAAGAAATGTTCAACATCCTCAGTCATCAGGGAAATGCAAATCAAAATGACTTTGAGATTTTATTTTATAGCAGTCATAATGACCAACATCAATAAAACACACGGCAGCTTATACAGGCAAGGGTCCCTGGGGCAAGGTGAACACTCATCCATTGCTGGTGGGAGTGTAAACATGTAAATCACTATGGAAATCAGTGTGCCAATTCTTCAGGAAGCTGGGAATAGATCTACCTCAAGATACAGCTATACTGTTTTTTGGTATATAGCTGAAGGACTCCACATCTTAGTACAGAGACATTTGCTCAGCCATATTCATTGCTGCTCTGTTCATAATAGCCAGAAATTAGAAATAGCCTTGATATCCACCAATTGATGAGAAGATAATGAAAATGCAATACATTTACATAATAGAATATTTTTCAGCTGATAAAAATAAAATTAGGAATTTTGAAGGTAAATGGATGGAAATAGAAAAAAAATCATCCTGAATGAGGTAACTCAGACTCAAAAAGATAAATGTTTTATGTTTTCTCTTGTATAAGGATGTTAGCTTTTAAGCATTAGATTGGAATGCTACAATCCCTATAACCATGGGGTTAAGTACAAGTAAGAGACTAGGAGAAAGGGGAAGTTCTCCCAAGGAAGGGGAAATAGCATATAAACTATGAAAATATTTGGGAAGACAGGACAGAAGCATTAAATGGTGAGAGGGATGGAAGAGGGCGTAAAGAAGGAAATATGGGAAGGGTAAACAGACACTAAGCCATTTGAGGGGACCTATGGGAATCTAATACTGTAGAATCTTCTTAAAATATATACATATGTTAAAAAATCTAGATGGAGTTGCCAAATAACTGAGGGTACAATGTCTTAACTAAACCTTTTGCCACCAAGTAAAACCCTCCAGTGCATGAATGGGTTATGCCTAGTTGAATCATTGGCCAAAGGGGATGACTGGCCAAAGGGGACCCATGGAAACACCCAATATTTCAGCCTGTTTTCAAGGCTATTAATTGCTCTCCATAAACTGATGGTACAGACTTGTTGCTGAAGACAATACTTACAGATCACATTGAACATGGAAAAGCAGAGCTGATGCCTAACTAAAGGTTAGATTTTACTACCAAGGTGGTAGCCTTTGCTCAGTCTGACTAGTGTTCATGGTGCATGCTATCAGAAGAGGAAGGTAACCACCTATGTAACTACAAGACCTGCAATCTACAACAGTAACCTGTCTGCATTTCATGCTAGTGCAGTAGTGGTACAAATGATGTAGGAGTAACCAATCACTATCTGATTGGATTTAAGGCCCACTCCAGGAGATGGAACACATGCCTGACACTACCTGGTTGGCCAACAACCTGAGACTAGATAGGTCATGAGCCTAGGGGAAAACCAAATATTATTATTTTGCTAAATGAACACTGAAAAAAAAAAGACTCCTAAAGACATTCTGCTATTGTCATAGATCAGTGTCTTCACAGTATCATCAGAGAAGCTTCATCTTGCAGTAGATGGGGACTAACACAGAGACCCACAACTGGAAAATGTACAGGGAGTATGAAATTTAGGAACATTCAGTCCTAAATGGAACATAATAATCGAACCCTGCCCCCTCAAGGCTCAGAGAGCTATGGGGAAGAGGAGGTGGAAAGAATGTAAGAGCCAGAGGGGATGGTTAATGCTAAGACCTTACAGACAGATTGGGGCTGATGCACATATGAACTCACAGGGATTGGTGGTATACACAGCGCTTGCACAGGTTCAAGCCAGATGGGGTCCCAGGGATGAGAGGGGGAAGTGGGAAAGCTTCCAGCCTTAACCAAGAAGCTATTTCCAATCGACATCTGCCTTCAAAGAAAAAAATAGTTTTTGCCAATAGAGTTGAACTGCATATATAAACCACACTTAAGGGTGGGCCCCATGCCCAGCAGTAGATGTTCCAACATAAAATGAACTCCTCAGTGGTATTTTTGTCGACTTTTTGTCTCATGTTGCTTTGTTTAAGCATTTATTTTTTTTCTTCCTGATTCTTTGCTTATATATCATGATTTCTGCTTTTATGTTTTAACAGGTTTTTTCTCTCTGTCTCTTTGTCTCTCTCTATATCTGTGTGTGCATATGTTTTGTCTTTGTTTTGTTTTTATTCTGGTTTGTTTTGCTGTTTTCTAAAGAGAAAGGAAAAGAAATGGTGTGGAGTTGGGTGTATGGGGATGTGAGGGGGATCGAGGAAAAGTTGCGGTATGGAAAATTCATCAGAACATATTGTATGAAAAAGTTTTTTCAGGAAAAAAAAAAAGAAACTTCAACAAATGAAAGTAAACGTATTCCAATATTATTTCCCTTTATGTGTACACTAATTCCTGGGGGCACATTCACTATGAGGAATTACAATGCTTCCCAAAAGTGACTTAACAAGATCATTTTTTTTTTGGTGAGAATAATATGCATTGTGATTCTGGACAAGACATGCTCCCTCTCTTGGGGTCAATCTTTATTGTCAACTTGACTGCATTGAGGAGTACCAGTGATATTAGGCCAGTGCACCTCAGAATGTATCTGTGAGTTCATTTCCAGAGAGAACCAGTTAAGAGAGGAGACACATTCTGAATGTCGGTGGCACTATTCCGAATGTTAGATATCTTCATGGATTAAGAAAGCCCACTATTACAGGCATCCCTTCTCCCTGCTTATTGCCCACTGTGAGGTGGACAGCTGCTTCCTACTACAATGGCTTCTACCACCAAAATGTTCAACTTCATTATGGGCAAAGCATCAAGGTAATGTAGCAGCGTAGACTGAAAACAGATGTCTTTCCCATTTTTAAGTTTTTTGGTCAGATATTTAGCTCACAATGATGCAAAGGTAACTAATAAAAAAACTGGTGTCATAGAAGTTTGGTCACTGGTGTTGTTAGATTATTTGAAAGCAGCTGTAGGGAGACAGAAGGTAGAAAGAGAGGCTTGGTCTGATCTTAGGCAGAACCATGTTTATTAGAGTCAAGGGAGCATTTTGTCATCCATGTGTGCTGATGCCAAAATGCCTACAGAAGAAGGTGGGATGCAGCCCCTTATAGGGGCAGAAATGACTTCTTCAGTCCACAAGGGGAGCTTGGAAGTGTAGTCTTTCAGAAGGACACTATCATTCTTAACTCTGACAAGATATAAAAACTGCAGGGCAGATGTGTTATTTTCTGCTGAGGAGGGTTGGGGGAAGGTAGTTCTGGCTCCATTGAAGAGAGGGTCCTCTGGTCCCATAGCACAGGGAGAGTCTTAACTTGATTGCCTATGATGGATCAAGCAATTACCATCCTGTACTCCTGAAGAGACTTGGAAAATAAGGATTAGAAGGCTGGAAGCAGATGATTTGGCTACAGAGTAGAAATGAGAGATTTCCCAGGAAGTTTGGGGGAGGGGTGGAGGTAGGAGAGACAGAGTGGGTTGTTGAGAGAAAGTGGTCATACCATTGATTCAGGGTGGCAGTGGCTGGTCCCATTGTCTGGATTGTTGTACCAAAATGAGCTAGTAAGACGTAGCAGGGAGCTGCAGAACATCCAAGAAAGGGAAAGGAGAAAATAAAGGACTACTGTAAAGAATTATTATCTGCCTTGGAATAAAAGAGATTAAGCTCCCTTTTAGCTAGAGTTTTCCCACATCATCTAAGGTCTTTTTTTCTTTTTTCCTTTTTTTTTTAGATTTATCTGGAACAAATGGAACTGTGATAGCTATTGAGAGAGCTATCATGGAACATTTTGTTTGAGTATAGAGTGAAGTTCAGTAAGTAAAACATTTAAAAGACAGGGTAAAAACACAATTATGAGGATAATAAGGAGGGAGGATTGATTAAGGGAATGAGCCAGAGTTAGAAGGAACCAAAGGCCCATACATAGGAAGAGGTTTGTGGTTGAATTTTTGTCTGGCCTTGTCTCTAGGCATCATCTATAAAACATGTTAGGACTTGTTGGTGTGGAAGCAGAATTGTTTGAGGAGGGCATGAATCCCATCCTTAGCAGTAGTCAGACCTAGTTCTTTTTAATTGTGGAGCACTGCAGCAGCAAGGAGTTTGACGAGGCCCCGAAGGATGTTAACCCGATCCGTGCTGAGACAGAGAAGTAAGTTAACTGATGCAAAGAAGTCTAGCAGTTTTAGTTCGGAATCTTGCGAACAATATCTGGAGTGGCAGGAAGAGGGATGAGTTGGATGGCCCATGACCTACCCATTATCCTTTCAGTGGTCACCCAAAGTGCTTTCAAGGGCTACAAAACGCAATCTTTTATGTAACTGCTTTATGGCTGACGAAAGGGGAGAGAGGGGAGCAACAGTTAGAGTGTCTCAGAAGAGGATCCATCCCAGGCGCCATGATAAAGATTAACAGAGGGAAGAATTGAGACTATAGGTCAGGAGGTAATACTTGAACTTTATGGAGAACATTAAGAGACAGTTACATGAGGCAAAGGTTTACATCAAGATTAGCATAAGGTTAAATATAAAGTTAACTTAAGGTTCAAGGCAATTGTACAATGGGCTGGACCACATACCAGAGTTCTGTAGAAGGATAAGATAGCTGTAATTAGCTGTTTGTTTACATCAGAGCCCTATATAAGGAATAAGCACCTGGAAGCTTTGTGAAAGAATCCAGTTAAAGTCAGTATCTAATGAATGAATTCTGAACAGAAAGTGTCTAAGTGATAGTCCTCCCTTTCACATATGATGAACTTGTATTTTTGTTTCAAGTATTAACAATACCACCTATTATTTAATAAATAAAAAGGAGTATCTCAAGTAAAACACATTTTTAGTTAGAAACAATTTGCTAAGGTAAGTTTTTTTTTAAAGTTGTAACTATTATCTTAAATACACACCATATATGGTATTTAAAAACATGACTTAATACATATTTTTTGTTAATATCAAATCATTATAACTATATTTCAAGATCATATAGAAAATTTTAGGTTTCATGAAGAGACGATTTAATTTCAAGTTGTATTCCCCCAAAAGAAATGTTTTTCAATTTCCAATTTAAAAATACTTCCAGGGACAGTGATTTCTTTCTCCTCAACAGGCACTTCCTCGGAACACATTAGAACCGTGGTTCTCAACCTGTGGCTAAAGACCCTTGTGGAGGTTAAAGACCCTTTCACAGGGGTCACATATTAGATATCCTGCATATCTGGTATTTACATTATAATTCATAACAGTAGCAAAATTATTGTTATGAAGTAGCAATGAAAAGAATTTTGTGGCTGGGGAGTCACCACAACATGAGGAACTGTATTAAAGGATCATGGCATTAGGAAAGTTGAGAACCACTGCTCTAGAACAACCTAAGTTACTACCCAAGTCAGTGACTGCCATTTCAATAGTAAATAATGTATTTTACAATGTTTTCTAAAATGAACTCTATTAACAGACCCTTATAAAATTTCTCTACAGTATTTTCATTCCATGCACTCAACCAACAGATGAAAGAGGAAAGCAGTCAATCATATCAAATCTGTAACAATTTACATATAACATGTTCTGAATAACAAAGAAGGCTAACGCCAACTCTACTCCTTCTGCCAATGGACAACTCTCTAGGCCACTGCACACTGACAGCAGTGAGTATGCTTT
>CABHPR010096166.1:0-22294 GCA_902168415.1 Peromyscus melanophrys
ATGATCCTGGCCGGGCGATCTGGTCTCTGCTCCTGGGGACGCACTCCGGGAAGCCGAGGGTCCTAGAGAAGATGACCCTCTGGCCTCAGAAGGCGGAGGGCTCCGCACCTCGGCTTTGCCCGGCCAGCCACAGCGCTGGTTAATTTCTCGGTGTCAATTCCAAATCTCAAACTCTGTTGCTCCGATTCTTTCAGGAACTCTTACTGAAGTTAGTACTGTGAAGTGTCTATAACAACTGCGTTTGCTCGCAGCCGCCTGTACTGGCGCTGTTCTGGGAGTAAACATAAGCCGAAACAGAGACTTGCAAGGCTTGCCGAGATCATAAGGCTTATTTGTGTCTGAATTGCAATTTGAAAAACAAAATTACATATTACTGCATACATAAAAACATGATGTTCTTTTAATTTTTATTTGCTTGTCTCATTTGTTTGACTGAATCTTTTTGTAAGTGCTACGCTGCTACTGGAGTTAGAATGGACGTGTCCCCTATTTTGATTTGCAAGTATGAGGGAGGAATGTTCTAGAAAACTTCTTTGGACTGCTGTGTGGATGCGGAGGCACTACAAAATTATATGTATACTTTTCTATAGTGTGTCAAACATTTTCTGTAGAAGTCAGGAGATGCTGGTGTATAGCAAAAAGTTCCTATTGATCTTAAACGCTTATTTTGGTTATAAAATAGAAGAATAATTAGTGGAAACATCCTGAAAACACATCTCTTATTTCTCTTTATTTTTAGTGCTTTCCAGAAGTAATTGTTATAACCATGATCTTTAGGGTGTAAGCACTATGGAAAAAAAATACTTGTTATATGTTTGATTTAATTAGAAGCTTTATAGTAAAAATTAAAGCTACTGGAAGTGTAAATGTTCAGACTTATGTCAATTTGACAAAACAAGCTCTTTGTTAAATAAATCCTATTGATTAGGCTGCCCATTTGTGGTTCAGTAATTTCGCTATACGGAAAGTCTGTCTGGTGGGAGATGGTAGTATACACCTGAGATCTAAACACTAAGGAAGCAGAGGCAGGAGGGTTATCAGAAGCAAGCCTGGGCTACCTAAGCAGACCTTTAAAAAGTTTTGTGTGCTTACTTTAAAAGATGACAATAATCATTTTATAAGTTTGTGTTTTATAAGTTTGTGAAATAACTGCTGGTTTCTCAATATTGTTTGTTTTTATCCCATTAGGAAAAGTTGGCAGCTAAGAAAAAACTTAAAAAAGAGAGAGAGGCTCTTGGTGATAAGGTAAATAAGGTTTTTAGCCATGTAGTTTGTCTTATATTAAGTAGAGTTTCCTGACACTATGTTGCTTGCTTTCTTCTAAAACATTTCAGAGGTTTAAAAATAATGTAACAAACCTTTCTACTCTTTACTCAGCTTAGCAAATAGTGGTGAAAGCTCATTGCCTGTTCTCAAAAATGTGACATGGTTTAAAATTCTCCTGACTATACCTTCCTTAGTATGTTGTGCACGGACAATAAGCACAGTAATGCTGTTGTTCAGGAAGCAGAGAAAGCCCTCTGTGGCTTTGGGACTGGGGGACTCCCCACTCTAGGCCTGAGGGTTTAGCTCTTGTGACTTAAAGCTAAAAGAACTACTAAATACTTCTGCATTGTTGCACAACTAAACTTTTCATTTTTAAAGTTTTTTACATATGTGCTTAATTTATAGTTTATACTTATAAAAATTTCAAAGCATGTGGTTCTCCCCACTTTTATCTCATATAAGTACCAAGAAAGAATAAGGATTCCGGAGGAAGGCAAAAATGTTCAGACTACACAAACTAAGCATTCTACTTTTTCATGCATTGTCCAAATGGTATCAATTTAAATCATATAAAATCATCAATATTAGGCTATTTTGACCTTCAAGTTCTAGTATATCATGTAATATTAGTATCTCCAAAACTCCCGTAATCAGCTAATTGCAGCAAATTGGTGTGCTAATCAACTTTTAACGTTATCACTGGCCCTGGATTGGGGATGTAGCTTAATTGGCTTTCAACTTGAATATACAACTCCCTGCCTAAAAACACAACAAAAATCAGTTTTTGTACTGAAAAGATGACTTCCTAGAATTATCTTCAAAGATTACTAAGGGCGAGCAAGATAATTTAGTAAGGTAAAGGTGCTTGCTGCCAAGCATGGCAAACTGAGTTTAATCCCCAGAACCCATGAGGTGGAAAGAGAGAATCACTCCCACAAATTTCACACCTTAAACAAATATACCCACCCAACATCATAAATAATTTATCAGTTCATATTTCCTTCATATCTCTACATAATATCCATGTGTTTTGAAGTAGTTTTAGTATATTCTTGTAATTCTATTCTCCTTGGCAGTTTGTTGATACCATTTCTTTAGCTAAGCTGATAATTCTGCAGTATCTGGTCATGTAATATGCAGTGTGTTAGCAATTACCCTGCTATATTGGACATTAGTTATATTGATGTTTATTTCCATTACGAATGACCACCTCCTACAGACCTTTTATTTCTTATCATAAATTCCCCCAAACAGAATTACTAGGTCACTGGATAGACTTATATCACATTTTTTAATAGAGTTCAGGAAGTATAGAAACAGTCACCTGGATTTGTACCTTTGTGATTTTTTTCCATTTTGTTAATTTCCTTTTTACTGTTAGATATTTTTCTTAGAGATAGATAATTTTTGTGATTTCTGCTACTTCTGCCTATTTTTTAAGTCATTGGATTCCATATTTACCATGTATATGTCTCTTCAGATTGTTAAAAGATAATATTACTCCATTTTGTTTTAAGAATTTATGTGACAGTAGTTGTGGTTTGAAATAAAGAACAGGTTGTTTGGAAGTTATTTGAAGACGGGTTTCTCAACTGTAATGTAAAATAGTTAATAAAATGCTTCTAAAATGTGGTGCTTTCCATCTTAGGCTCCACCAAAGCCTGTTCCCAAGACCATTGACAATCAACGAGTCCCCGATGAAACCACAGTAGACCCCAATGACGAAGAGGTAATGGCAGAAATTTGAATGCTCACCCTTGGTGGCTGTAATGCAGGATACCCGCTTCTTCCTACCTCCTTGGCCCTTATCCCTCTCTTTGGTATTTGGCCCTCCCAGAACATTTGGAACGGCGCCACATCATGCCAGCATGGGGACCTACATATGGTGCTTCACTTAGATCTTTCTTAAACACTGAAAATATATTTCAGTAAATTTTGTGATCTTTCCCACACTGGTTTCACGGGTAAGTCTTGGTAGAGCTACTCCTGTTCTGCAGCTTATCCTTAGGGCACATGCATCTCTGAAACTTGCTTTGTTTGCTGGTTTGTAAAGAGCCAGTTGAGTTTTGGGGTAGTGGTCCTCTAACCATAGCTTACCTAAACTGACTCTAATAATTATCTAAATACTGGCTTCATTTTAAATTTTAGATAATTATTTCTCCAATGATAGGTGTATTTCTTGCTTTATTTTTTTTTCCTACTTCTGTGCTGACTGGAACTTCTGATACAACGTTGAGTAAACAGAAAAGGCAGTGATGCTGTCCTTGCTTTGTCCTGATTTGAAAGAATACTGTCGATACAGCCTCCTTGATGTGTACGTCATCAGTGTAGGTTTCCTTATGCTTTCCAGAAATCCTGTTTATGCTCTTGTTTTGTCGGGAATGAGTATAGAATTCATTCTCTGAAAATACTGAGATACTTGTGTGTTTCTTCCCCATGATACCTTTATGCATCTGTGGGTTTTCAAATGTTAAATGGATACCTAAATGGCATCTATGGGTTTTCAAATGTTAAAATAAGTATTTTGCCGTCCTGGGATAAGCCATTCTGGCTCGGATGTTCTGTCTTTCTATTATACATTGTTTTGGATTGTTGATACTTGCTTAGACTTGATATCTATATTTGGACTCATGCGTTAAACTATAGTAATGTCTCATCACCCCTAGTATTCATTCTTTTTTAAAAAATTAAAACTTCACTGTAAATATCATGCAAATAAAAGTCAGGCAGTGAGAAGAGCTAGACCCACAGTCTAGTCTAAGAAAACCCGTAGTTTAGTCTAACATTTTCTCTTCATCAGGTTTTTTCAGACAGTTAGTTTGTGTCCTTCCAGAGTAGGTTTTCTTTAAGCTTTTCTCATAGTGTTTCATTTCTGTCCCCTTCTTGTTTCCTTCTACTTTCATTGAGCTTCGTCTATTTTTATTTTACCGACTTGCTTTTTTTTTTTTTTTTTTTGCTATGAGTGACAAAATTCCTTTGAGTATCACTTGTGGTAAATCCTACAAGTTTTAAAATGTGCTGCTTTCATTATTAGTTTAAATCAGAGTTTCTCTCTTGGTGGAATATTTGTTGATTGCTCACAACTTATTAAGTTTTTGTTTGATTAAAAATTTAATTGGCATGTTTATTTATGAGTCCATAATTTAGTTCATATATACTATTCCTGATGATTAAATTGTAGTACATTTATGTCTCGAATATCATTTCTATGTTGTGAGAACCTTCAAACTCTTGTCTGGTTATTTTTTAATATATGATAAATGGCTTTAGACACTGATAATCTTACTCTGCTCTGTTTATATAATACAGAATTGATTTTTCCTGCCTGTCTTTAGGACCCCTCCCGCCTCTCTCTGCTGGCAGATGTCGTTTGCCACCAGGTCTTATTTCATTTCCCAGTCTTCATTTTGTGTGTCTCTCTCAGCTCTATATGCTGCCTCCCCAGCCCTTGACATTCCTAAGGAGGCGTAGATGGTCAGTTCTAGACTTCTGATACATGTGGTTAAAGCTCTGGTTTCCCATGGTGGCTTTAACATGGTCCATATGTTTTGACAGCTTGCTGCTTTTGTTCTTTACTTACTCAAGAGTTTTGTTTTGATTTGTTTGGTGGGAACAGAGGAGCTGGAGATGGAACCCAGGCAGCCACTTTCTCCAGCCCAAGAGATTTTCTAATTTTCTTTCTAATTGACTTCAGCTCACTGATTATTGTGTATATTAATTTACAAATATTTGAAAATATTCTTGATTTCTTTCTTGTGGGTGACATCTGTTAATTCTCTCATGCTTGCTTAACACACTTTCTTTCAGTTAAAGAGAGGTTTTAAGTCCTGGCATGTGGTCTGTTCTGAGGATGTTGTGTTGCCCTTGAAAAACATGTGTTTCCTATTATTTTGGGAGGGATTGTTGTGTTGCTTGGTCGGCTGCTCCATCTCACATATTCTTTCTGAGTGTTAATTGACTTGTCACTGAGGGCTTGACTTGTGTTACTATACCTCTCAGCTGTCTGCTTCTTCTGTTACTTTGACTTTCCGCTTCCGATTTTAGTTCTTTTGTTAGCCTCATGCATTCACAATCATATTGCTCTATGAAATTACTTGTGTTTATTATAATTACATTTTCTTGATGTACTCATCCTTGACCTCATAGAAAATATCACCTTTGCATTGAGCAGTACTTCTTAGTGTCTGTTTTGTCTTATGTACATGGAGCCACTTAAACTCTCCCCTAGGGACTCTCTCCACAGTATACTTTTCCATGTTTTGCTTTGAAGTTATTCATGGACTTGAATTTAATATGTATCACTTATCAAGAGCATATGGTTGGGTCTTGCTTTTTGGTCAGCCTGAAAGTTAGACCTTAATGTAAGTTATATGCGTAGCTAGACTTTTGCATCCATCCATCCCCCCTACCCCCCACCTTGTTCTCAGCTCTTCCTTGGCTGCTGTCATTTGTGGTAGTTTGTCATTGTGCTGCTTTAATTCTGCTTGATTTTTAGGCTGGTGTTCTTTTAGTAGTTGCCCTTAGAATTACAACGTGCCTGGGCTGAGAGCTTAATTCTCAGCACTGGAAGGAAACAAGCAGAAGGCAGCGTGCATCTTTAATCATCCCAGTCTGCTGTGAAGCTGCATGATTCTGCTAAATCGCGGAGAGACGGTGCTGTTCGAGTTGGTTCCCTCCATCCTGGTGTATCATACACCTGATGCTGATGGTCATACACCACATGCTGTCTGTGAACAACCTGGAGTCATAGGGACTACTTGAATGCATCTGGAGGTTTTCTTTTCTTTTCTTTTCTTTTCTTTTTTTTTTTGGTTTCCGAGACAGGGTTTCTCTGTGTAGCTTTGTGCCTTTCCTGGAACTCACTTGGTAGCCCAGGCGGGCCTCGAACTCACAGAGATCCGCCTGGCTCTGCCTCCCGAGTGCTGGGATTAAAGGCGTGCGCCACCACCGCCCGGCGCATCTGGAGCTTTTCAAAGAAAGCAGAGTGTGTGTCCATTAGTTCAGTCTTTAAGTACTGCACCTTTATAGTTGAGCACCTGTTTCCTGGGTCTGCCTTCCCATCTAGTGTCATTTCTTTTGTCTTCACGGCAGGTTTCCTAGCTGCTGATTACCCCGGGTTGTTGACTAAAGATATACTTTGCTTTCATTTTCAGAGACAACTGTTCAGAGTGTGCAGCTTTCTTTCATCTGCATAAGTGTTAGTATTTTCATCAAGTTTAACTTTTTAGACGTGATTTCTTCAATACTTTTCTGCCTTTCTCTTGTGCCCATCAAGAGACTCCCTTTACACACTGCTGAAATGTCTGGTGTGCTGCACTTCCCTCCATCCTGCTGCATTTCTAGGATGGTTTTCTCTCTTCTCCACGCTGGATCAGGTTGGTGTCTGTTCATTCTCTTTCAGTCCACTGGTCTGTCCACTGGTTCATGCTTTCTTTAAATCACAGGACACATTACTCAGAGCTGCTTTGCCATCTGCCAAATTTCACGTGTCAGCCCACTCGGTTATCTGCTAAGTATTTCGCCGATTGTGTATCACACTTCCTTTTCTATTAAGTTTTGGGTGGAAGTTAGACATCTTACACACACAATGTTATAGTTCTAGACTGTTAAGTTATTTAAGTAGTTTATTTTGGGTTTGTCTTATTTGTGTGTTTGTTTGTCAGGATCTCCCTCTGTAGTCCAGGCGACCCTGGAATTCCCTATGCAGCCCAGCTGACTTCAAGCTCATGGCAATCCTCCTGCCTCAGCTTCTCTGGGTTTACAGGAATGAGCTACTGTGCTCAGCTCTAGTTTATTTTGTAAGGACTGTTTTGTTGTTTCTGTAACTTGCCTGGACTTCATAGTGTGAAATCATTCTCTTCTGGGCAGTGGCACAAGGTCTGCTCAGTTCCTGTTGTTTTGTATTTAATTTGCCTCACCACTGATTGCCCTGTTTTGATTACATGCCTTAGGGCAGTCAGTGGTTAGGCAGGTACTGTTGGGCACCTGGAGTCCCTCAGACATGTACCTTTCTCTGTCTGAGCTGTGCATGTGTGGAGGAATGCCTCCACCAGTTCTGTCTCCCTGCCTTTCACACTCAGTGGGTTCTCAGGTCTCCCTCAGCCTGTGTGAGATTAGAGCCACCGGTGGGTTTGTGGTGACAGTATCTGAAGTACATTACAGCTCGGACTTCACCGCTTTTAAATGTCCAGCTACGCCATACTTCCCCTAAACTAGGTCTGCAACCCTGGTCTGACCTTTCCCCTACAATTTTGATTCTTGTTTTCTGCTCCAGGCTACAACCCCATCCTGGAAGCTGGGTCTGCTGTTTTCTTCCACCAACACGATGAGATGGGTATAACAGCATTAGTCGGGACTGGGCTTCTTGCCCATATCTGTAGCCATTCTGCAAGAGTCCACACATCTTAGTTTGTGCCCTGATAGTATTTTGGTAGCTACCCAGTTTACACTCTAATTGTGCAGGTGACTCAGCCTCTCCCTGTCACCATTAATGTCACCTCCTGCGCCTGTCAGCTGACAGTCAGTCAAGCAACACTTGAAAATCCAGGCTCAGTGAACTGTTTGGTATAAAATAATCTCTCCTCTGTTCTCAGGTCGCTTATGATGAAGCTACAGATGAATTCGCCTCCTACTTCAACAGACAGACATCTCCTAAGATTCTCATCACGACATCGGATAGACCTCATGGGGTAAACACGTTGATTAGTCCATGAATTGTTATATTTAAATGGTCCATTCAGAAAAGTAATAGTTAATTGCCTTTGATAATGACAGTGAATAAGCTAAAGGAAAATAACTGATGATATGATGTAGGGTTACTGAGCACAATGCTTGAGGATAATTGTATGACCTTGACAACTATTAACATCATGGCTGGGTAACTCCTTGTTATGAAGTGCTGTCCTGCTCGTTACGGGATGTTTAGCAACATCCCCAGCTTCTGTCAATTACAGGCCAACAGCAATCCCACGCCCTGCACCAGTCCTAGGCACCAAGTGACTCCAGATATTGCCGTGTCTCTGTCTCCATGAAGTAGCACTAATCCTTGTTGGAAACCTGTGCCTTTGATGCATGAGACATTTCTCTGCTTTCGTTCTTGCCCTGTCTTGCTCACTTTTGACAATATTACCTGGATTCATCATTATTCCTGTCCTTACAAGATATCCTTGTTCCTTCGTACTCTCAGTAATTTTTCTTATTTTCTTACAGAGAACAGTACGACTCTGTGAACAGCTCTCAACAGTTATACCAGATTCACATGTTTATTACAGAAGAGGACTGGCTCTGAAAAAAATTATTCCACAGTGCATTGCAAGAGATTTCACAGACCTGATAGTTATTAATGAAGATCGGAAAACACCGAGTATCCTTTGGGTTTGTTTTTAAGGAAATTTTCCTCTTCCTTTCCTCGCCTGTTTTTAAACATATTTGAAAGACTAGGAAAAGATTCCTATCACTTTTAGAATGAACATTTTTCCATAGCATTGCATCTCTATCCAAGATGCTGTACGACTTTTTTACTCATGAAAACATTTATCAGGCAAGTGTCACAGCTAAAACACTGCTGTAACCTTGGTAAAGAATATAACAACAGTCAACCTGCCGTAGTACTTCAGGCCAATAGTCCTGCCTACTAACAACACTGTCCAGTGACATGAGGGGAGGAGGGCTGCATGGGGACGCTTGAGCCGGGGCTGATGAATGAGACAGGTGTCGTCAGTGGGGAAGGAGGTAGCATGAAAGCTCCGGCCCAAGAGACACCATGTAGTTTGGTATCGCTTCATCTTAGGGTGTCAGGAAGCACATGGTTCTGAGGAGGGAAGCCGTGCTATGTGCTTTGTGGTGGTGTGGGTACTGGTAACAGTGAAACTTTTTCTGTGAGTCTCACATCAGACATAAATGTCATCTGACCCCCAAGGTATTTCCGTGGAGATGAAAGAGTTAAAATACATCTAGATTTCTTTTTGTAGTTGCTGTTATTTCTTGAATAGTGCCTATAATTTCAGTATCTAGGAAATGACCAGTTGGGTGAGTCAGATTAGTTAAAATTTGTAAAAATAGCAATAGGACTATGTGTTCTGCCACAGGACATTTTTTTATACACTGTTCTAATACACTGTATTTTTTAAAGCCATTTTTTCACAGCTTTCATTGTTTTTAATATAACTTAAGTATATTATTTTGTTTGCCTGTATTAGTTTTCCAGAAACTAAAATAGACAGAAACTAACTTTTTAATGTGGCATTTGCTGTCCAGATTATGATTTGGTTTGGCTAGGTTATTATAATTTTTTGTATGCCTAATTATTACAGAAAAGAACTATTTTTAAAGTGATTGCTGCCTTTGTAATTGTTTCTCTAAATAATATGGGAGGGTCTGTTTGCGTTTTAGCAGTTGTCATTTACAGCTGCTAATAACAAGATTCATCAATTTAATGTTTTCGCGTTAATATTTCCTATAGGTACACAAATGATGCCATTTCTAGCTTTTACAGAGCCTGCCTTGTCTTGGCAAGATAAGTCTTTGTGTCTGAAACATTCATTATTTTGTTTTACCATTTAATCACCTTGTAGAACCAGCATTCAGTCTCTTTTCTTCATTTCTGAAACAGGCACAGTGACTGTTTTGCATTATTTGTGTTAGTTTAACAATACAACTTATGTGTGTACCAAACAAACAAAACCAATTTATTTAGGAACCTATGAATTTGGAATCTGTACTTTGCTTTTGGCACAAGCCACAATTTAATAGGAATGTTCTAGATAGAATTCAAGCTTTTACAAAGGTTGGAGGAAATTATTTTAGATCTACTGGTCTCCTTAATTTTCATGGTTTTGTGAATGTGCAAACAGTAAGAAAGTACTTGGCTATATTTCATGAAGTTGAACTTAGAGTGAATCTCTAACTAGAAGAACTCAGTATTTGCTGGTAGCTTGTTTAAAAATAAACAAAAACCAGTTCTAATACTGAGGTTAACAGAAGTTGGGGGAAGGCATTTTCCTGACTTATAACTGCCATTTTAGGTGACGGGCACTGTGGTAAGTTAATTCTGACTGCATGAAAAGGTGGCATTTGCAGCAATCCTTAATGGAGAAGCAAAATACTGCAAGTGTTTGAAATAACGGGCAAAATAGCTTCATTATATGTGGTATGTGAGATTGTATGAGGACCTTCAAGTTAGGAAACATTTGGGGAAATTGGATATAAGAAATGTAGTTTGTACCTGCATTACTGTGTCAAATAATGTCTTTATTC
This sequence comes from Peromyscus melanophrys, assembly GCA_902168415.1. NCBI lineage: Eukaryota > Metazoa > Chordata > Mammalia > Rodentia > Cricetidae > Peromyscus > Peromyscus melanophrys. The sequence continues at coordinate 10,522 of CABHPR010096166.1, forward strand.
TGAACACGAGTCAGTGGTGACAGATGGTAGGAAATTAGCTACTGCTGTTGAAACTGAGATATGTAGATCTTCTCTTGTCATTAGAAAGTATGGGGGTGATAAAATGACCCAGCTAAATCCTATATGGCTTAGTACTTAGAGAACCAAGGGCCAAATCCAGACTTATCATCTATATTAGAAACTGAACTTGAAGTAGAGAGCACCAACTGTGCTCTTATTTTAGTGATGCAGGTGGAAAGTATCAACTAAGAAAAGTCAGGATGGAAGTGGTTATAGAGGTGAAAATGTTAAATGAATGACAAGTTGAAGAGAACTGGTGATGGCAGTATTGTTTTGTAAATCTCAGATTGTATGCACAGATGGAAAATGGTTTGGATTAGGGATGGTCTTAATTTTCTGCTACTGTGACAAGCTGCCATGACCAAAGCAATTTATAAAAGAAAGCATTTCATTAGAGGACAGCTTACAGTTTCAGAGAGTGGGTCCATGACCATCATGGCAGGGAATATGGCAGCAGGCAGGCAGGCCCATGGCGCTGGAGCATTCGCTTACATCTTATCTACAAGTTGGAGAGGGAGGAGGAGAGAGAGACAGAGACACTGGGCCTGGTGAGGATTTTTGAAATCTTAAAGCCCTCCCCAGTGACACACCTTTAAGGCCACACCTCTAACCCCTTCTTAAACAGTCTACCAACTGTGAACCAAACATTCAAATATATGAGCCTATGGGGGTCATCCTCATTCAAAACACCACGTTTTTAAAGACTTATTTATTATGTATACATGTGTATCTGCATGCCAGAAGAGGGCACCAAATCTCATTACAGATGGTTTTGAGCCACCATGTGGTTGCTGGGAACTGAACTCAGGACCTCTGGAAGAACAGCCAGTGCTCTTAACCACTGAGTCATCTCTCCAGCCCAGTTGATGCTTTTTTTTAAAAATTGAGTATAATATAGCTTCTCCTGGCTGCTTTTAGTTCATCAGTTTTCAACCTGTGGATCACGACCCCTTTGAGGGGGTTGAACAACCCTTTCACAGGGGTTACCTAAGACCATCAGGAAACTCATATTTACATTATGATTCATAACAGTAGCCAAATTACAGTTATGAAGTAGCAACGAAATAATTTTATGGTTGGAGGTCATCACAGCATCAACTGTTTTAAAGGACTGCAGCATTTGGAAGGTTGAGAACCACTACTCAGTAAAGACAGCAGCCAAAGGGTTCAAAATCCAGGCTTCAGTAAACTATCGTCTGTAGCTAGAGTTTTCCTACCGGGCCCACAGTCAGGACAAATCTCTCTCACCCGCCAGTCCCACAGCCGCTCAGACCCAACCAAGTAAACACAGAGACTTATATTGCTTACAAACTGTATGACCGTGGCAGGCTTCTTGCTAACTGTCCTTATATCTTAAATTAATCCATTTCTATAAATCTATACCTTGCCACATGGCTTGTGGCTTACCGGCATCTTCACATGCTGTTTGTCATGGTGGCGACTGGCAGTGTCTCCTCAGCCTTCCACTTCCCAGAATTCTCTCCTCCTTGTCCCGCCTATACTTCTTCCTGCCTGACCATTGGCCAATCAGTGTTTTATTCATTGACCAATAAGCAACATGTTTGACATACAGACCATCCCACAGCACTCGTCATCCCTTTAAGTACTTTTTAATTTTGAAATTTGGACAGAGTTGCCCAAGCACAGGTCTTGAAATTTTATCCTCTTGCTTAAATTAAGTCTCTGGGCAGCTGGAACTGCGGGCCTGAGCCGTCGATCCCAGTTTGTGTTTTGTCCATCTGCTTAAACTAAAAGCTGCTGTTAACTGAAAGCCTGTGCTCAGCCACTGCTCTCAGTTTTGCCTGCTTAGGCTGTCATTGGGCACCAGCCATAACTTACTCTTGTGCCACAAACCCTTAGTGCTCGTCTGTCTCTTGTAGCTGAGACTCCGGTGCTTTTGGCTGCTCTACTTGCTGGTAGGCAGGTCTCTTATATTTAATCTGTGGTTTATAGTGTCTAGTGTCATTCCGTTCATGCTAGACTATAGTGGATTATAAAGGTTGATTTAAGTTCTCATTAATCCGAAGAGCTTCTCTCTTCTTAAACAGCAGCTTTGACTTCACTGTAACAGGAATTTGTGATCCTGTGACCCTCTTATGTCCTAATCTTACAAACAGGACACACAGTGGAGGTGAACTTACATACTAGTAGCGTTGAATCCCATCTTTTTTCCTCCTTGAGTAGTGGTCATTGGATAGACTTTTGTTGTTGTGTACTTTCACTTTGAAAGCCCAGGATACCCTATTGAGAATGATGCTATTTAATTGTAAAAGCAAAAAATAAGACTGTTGTAGATTAATACGTATTTTCTTGTAAGATTTGATGTGGTTTGACTTTGGTTTGGTAGGAAATGTTCAGCTAATCCAGAAGAACAAATACATCCATCCACTAATTTCTAGGTGCCCTCAAGCATACAGAAGACAACTTATTTATACAGTTTAGGGCTTAAGCTATAATTTGGTATGCTTCTTAACCTTTATGAACAGATGGCCTTATTTTGAGTCACTTGCCAAATGGCCCAACTGCTCACTTTAAAATGAGTAGTGTTCGTCTTCGTAAAGAAATTAAGGTGAGTCTTATGTACTCTTTGATCACTATTGATCTCAGATTATCAGTAGATGCTTAAGGATCTAATTGATTTTAATTATTTGATCTTCTGATGACAGCAAGTTGTCTACCGAGATATGTTGCAAGACCATAAACAATTTTGATACTAGCATAGTCCATGTTGCCATGAATGTTTTATAGTAGTGTTTACTTTGGGATGTGTTCAATACATATTAACATATTAAATATATTTTGTGGGTTTCATAGGCCATATCTTACATTTTTGTCATTTAAATTTTTTTAAAGTCAGGATTGGTGGCTCCTGCAGTGATCCCAGAACATGGCGCCTGCAGAAAGGAGCTGTTTTAGGGTAAAGCTGAGCTAAGAAGTGCCAGGCCAGTCCGAGCTAGAGTGAGACCCTGTCTAAAAGCAAATTATTTTTAATGTTGTCTAAATTCTGGACCCAATTATAATGTATGAATTTTCTAATTCTCTTTACTGGGTATTATTATTTTTTAATTTTTCCAGAGACGAGGCAAAGATCCCACAGAACATGTTCCCGAGATAATTCTGAATAACTTCACAACACGGCTTGGTCATTCCATAGGACGCATGTTTGCGTCTCTCTTTCCTCATAATCCTCAATTTATTGGAAGGCAGGTTGCCACGTTCCACAATCAGCGGGATTACATCTTCTTCAGGTTTCACAGGTAAGGGCAGACGTTAACTTGGACTTTTTTGTCATTATAAACCTGTGTTCTGATATAATGTCCTTTAAGCTTTGCCATAGACAATTAGTTTGAATGAACCTAATTGTTGTTTAACTTTTGTCTCTGAAGATATATATTCAAGAGCGAAAAGAAAGTGGGAATTCAGGAACTTGGACCACGTTTTACCTTAAAATTACGATCTCTTCAGAAGGGAACCTTTGATTCTAAATATGGAGAGTATGAATGGGTCCATAAGGTATGTGGTGATTGCTCCAAAGCCCGTTTTAACTATTATTTACATGTTAAGGTGTGTGAGAGAATCTTCTCCCATGAACTGGAAAGAAGCAATCTGATGTGGTCTCTTGGGCTGCTATTAACCTGGATTTGCTTGAAGTGGCCCAAAGCACAGTGGTCTTTAAATGAGACCAATACCGACGTAGGAATGGGAAAGTCTCAGGCCAGCTGCCCAGCAGCGTCTGAAGCCTGGTGACTCTGCTGCACTGTTTGAGAACCAGCGCTGCTGGACATGTGGAAAGCATCTTAAGACAGATGAGAAAGTCTGTGAAGTGTCCTTTTCTGCCTAGTTAGCAGTAGTACTATCTCTGCACTACACACAGGCTCAGAACAGAAATTCCCCGCAGTTAAATTAGCCCTGAAGACTGACTGTCAGGGTCTCAGACATACCCGGAGTGTTGGCACTGTTACTCATAACGATCTATGAAAGCCAGCCTTTACTGTCTCACCTAAGTTCTTCTTCATTGTCTTTTCTCCCCTTTCATTTTCAGCCACGGGAAATGGATACAAGTAGAAGAAAATTCCATTTATAAAGTACTGAGGGAGTAGTATTGAACTTTGCTGGACAGGCCTGTCTTGAAAAACATGGTAAATTATTTAACAAAGCACCCTTTTCAAAATGGAGTTTATTGATTTTGTAAATCTTATATTTGAGCCGGGCAGTGGTGGCGCACGCCTTTAATCCCAGCACTCGGGAGGCAGAGGCAGGCGGATCTCTGTGAGTTTGAGGCCAGCCTGGGCTACAGAGTGAATTCCAGGAAAGGCGCAAAGCTACACAGAGAAACCCTGTCTCGAAAAACCAAAAAAAAAAAAAAAAAAAAAAAACTTATATTTGAACAAATGACCAAGTGCCATGAATTTCTACTCTTTTGTTGTAAATATAAATAAATATAATTTTGGTGAGGATCTAAAAGTCCTAAACCTTGCTGTCATTTTGCGTTAATTGTGGATTTTGTTGGAATGAAGATTCAAACTTTCTAATTTGCACTCCCAAAAAACTTGTAGGCTAGGAAAAGTGTAGCCCTGATTTAATACACCAGTCTCAGAGGCCAGATTACCAGGACTTGGCACAAAGTTACAGGTCACTGGAGTTAACCTTTCAATTCCTGTTTTCTTGCTCATTTTTACCTAATTACCTTCTACTGTCCTACTTCATTCAGGTATTGTCTTTTGAGTTCTCAAGTCCTGCCCCATTTCCCTCCACTCCTCCATACCACACACACACACAGTGTTTCTCTCTGTAGCTCTCTCTGGCTGTCCTGGAACTCCTTCTGTAGACCAGGCGGCCTTAAACTCAGAGATCTGCCTGCCTCTGTCTCCCAAGTGCTGAGATTAAAGGCATGTCACACCATCTATCATCCAGCTCAAGTTCTTGATTCTTCTAAGAGGACTCTTACTTCCAAAGTGAAGCAACTACCTGCCTGGTATAAGTGCTAAATACACTACAAAGCATTTTGTTTAGTTTGGAATCTTTTGTTGTCTGTGTGAGCCCAGAGGACAATGTCAAGTGCCTGTCATCCCTTTCTGCCTCATTTATTAAACACAGTCTTTCATTAAACCGAGAGCTCACCATTTTAACCCATGCTGGTGGCCAACAAACCCTCTCCTCCACACGCTAGGGTTCTAAGCATTCACAGCCATGCTCAGCTTTTTGTACGGGTGGCAGGGATCTGAATTCAGATCATAATCACATAGCAAGTACTCTTACTCTCCACCCATATTTGGAATATTTAAAGTAATTCCTGTAACTAACTGAAAGAAACTGGAAGTCTCCCACTCTTTGAACAAAAATTTCCAATTGTTCTGTAAGTTAAGAGCTGGTATTGAAAAGATTAATATACAGTGCATTTCATTAACAGTAACAAGGCCAGAAATTTGTATGCTGTTTTATTGTATGCTACAGCCAGTGTGTATAAAATAGTTAAACCTTGTGAAACAGAAATCCATGAAAATTCAGAGAGGTAGATGTTAAGATCTGACAAGTAGAAGATTGTGTATTATGGCACACGTTACAGAGAAGCTTTTGTACAGACTTCAAATTTAGTTCTCTTGAATATCCACTGGTTCATGAAAAGTGGTTTGAGAAACCTGATGGGAGAAAAAAAGATAAAAATGTTAAAAAAAAAAAAAAAAGGTTATCGATACTTTATAACTAATATTTAAGCAAAGACAATTATTTTTTATTTTTGAAAATGGTTTATGCTCTACCTATTTTTCTGAGTAATAACATACAGGTGATCCTTTTCCACCTCACAATGGTGTAAAGAGCTACCTGGGCACATTCGGTAATGCTGTTCTTCTGAGATGCTGTGCAGTAGCAGCAGTGAGGCGACATTCCCTAGTCCACTCCAGGACCAAGACCCCCTCGCTGTGCTGCTAAGTCAGTAGACTTGATAGGTGAGAGTGTGATGTATTTTCAGCTTACTATGGGTTTGCTGGTATACACCCACCATAAGGCAACTGTGGTGATATATTATGTACCCTAATAAAATTTGCCAGAAGATCAGAGAACAGAACAAGCCACTAGATTAAACATAGAAGCCAGGCAGTGGTGGCACACACCTTTAATTATAGCACTCAGGAGGCAGAGATCCATCTGGATCTGAGTTCAAAGCCACCCTGGAATACATGAGATTGACTCAGTCTAGGAGAGAAACAGAGCCAGGCAGTGGTGGCACACACCTTTAATCCCAGTACTTGGGGAGTCACACACCTTTAATCCCAGCACTAGGAAAGTTGAGACCGGAAATGATATGGGAGGGCGAAAAAAGGTGTGTAAGGCTTGAGGAGACAGGAACTAGAGCCTTTTCGGCTGAAGAAGCTCATTCGGCTAGAGGCCTATTGAGCAAGGCTTTTTCAGGCCGAGGAGTACTAGAGGTAAGAGGGGGCTGCCTAATTCTGTTGTCTCTCTGATCTCTCAGCATTTACCCCAGTATCTGGCACCAGGTCTTTTATGATAAGACCTTTAGAAATTCGTGTTACAGTCAACCCCTTTATTTCTAGGCAGCTCACTTGAATTATCAGTTTATAAAGGGTTTTTTAATTAAATTGAGCCTAAGCCTGTTTGTTTACTTTTGAAGATACAATCTACAAAAGGCTCTAAAATCCACCTTCCCCCTAGTTTTTACAACAGGTAAAGTACCTATCAACCTGTTTTATGGAGTCTTATAGATGACATCACTAAAATTACTACTGAAATATACTTTTTCATAATAAAAAGGTAAACATAAGAACATTCAATAAGGAAAATCCAAAGCTCCTTTGAAAAAATGATTTACGATGAAGTCACTTCTATTCACCTACACACTGAAAACATGCAAGGATCCTGAACATACTGCTGTCAGCAGCATCAACAACTTAATGTAGCCCATTGGAGGAATGAATAGACTATGTATGTGGCGGCAGAATACCATTTAGCAGCTTAAATAACTGAACAATATTTCATTGTTCCTGTATCCTTTACAGGAACAATGAAATATCCATACAGGATAAACACAGATCTCAAAAATTAAAGCAACAGTTATACACTTAAAAACAGTATTATCTTGAAAGTTTATGTATATAGGGGAAAGAAAAAACAGGCATAACAACTTCACAATAAGTTATTACAGAAAGTAGTAAAAGTAAAACCTGTTTTTAAAAATTAACAAGGTGTAAAAAAAATTAAAAATTTGAGTACTCCATAACAAACACTGAAGTAGTACAGAACCTCTGGGGAAAAACAGAAGAAAACATTTAACTTCACTTAATAGCAAATTGAGCGTGCACCACACACACAACCATCCATGCCCTGAGTGGAAGGCCAAAGATGGGCAGTGAGAATCAAGTATTATTAAAACTTCCATGTCATTGTTTGGTAGTTTTACCACTAACGTATACAGCCAGCCACCAAAATGTCAGCCTTGGCCATGGCCTCAAACTTGGAAACTAATACTAAGTGAAGTAATTAACATGCTATAGCTCAGCTGCTGAAAGCCCTGTGAATATTTACTGACACAGAAATGCTCTTAAGAGGAAACACATTAACAACAAGGGTCATTTCCTTTCTGCGTCCTCTGTTGCTAAATTACTTAGGTTGGTTTTACTTTTAAAAGCTGAGTATAGACGCCAGCGATTTTCTTTTAGTCCATGTCTTTAATGTCCACTAGACCATCAGCAGAGATTTCAGGTTCTGGAGCCTCAAACCTTAGACCCCCTGGGTTATAATATGCACTTTAGGAAGGCGATTTGGAAATTCACTCACAGTTTTAAGAAGCAGTGTTTCTACATCTAAATACCCTTTCCTCACCCTAAATTGCTTCAAATCATAATATCCAAAGTTTTCCTTTACTGCTGGAATTAACAGCCTTAATTTTATTTTGAAATCTGGGTTCTTATCTCAGTCATTTATAAATGTAAATCATTTAAACACTGAAGTGTGGACTCTTAAAAACAAAAAAAAGCTATTAATAGGACTTGAGACTTAACATTTTATATTAGATGAAAATAAATCTGTAAAAATGCAAGTCTAAAAAAGAATTTTTAGTAAATCATAAAAAATATGAAACTCCTTGAGACCCCCAGTGAATATTGCCAAAAGCCAGAAACTATTAACACTGTTAAATAGAAAGATATGAGCTGGACTGTTAACACTATTTCTTCATGGAGAACCTGTTACCTAAAAGCAGCTTTATTCCCCTTCTCCTTGATGTTTCAAAAAACCTTGTATTCTAAACTAATTATATTTACTGGAACAGTACTTACACTTCCTAAACACTCCCAAATCTACAAAGCCTATGTAATAAGGTATTTTAGGAAGCAGCTTCCTGGACTTTGAGTCAGAATGTTAGTATAAGGGTGTGTACTACACACAAAGTACTTTTTAATACACAGTTTAAGTTTGCTTCCCAATTCAATGCCATTAGCTAATGTACCAAAGACTACAACTGACAGTATCCTTCAATGACATTCTACATTAGCTGAAGCAGTTTTGACCACATCTTTGGATCAGCAGGTTTCTCACACATGGTATTTGATCTAGAATAGGAATATAAACTCTAGACAGATGTACCAAAGAGCAGGTGATTCATTGTCTTAATCCTCAAATCCAGTTCACTGCCAACAAGTGCAAATCTCTCTCTTTTTTTTTTAATCTTTTCTCAATAAATGGAAATAAAGGTAAAACCTGTTCCTTATTCCAGATGCCTGTGCCGTGTTTGCTCATTCAGGTACCCCAACCACCTTGGCTCTTACACAGTTTACTCAGAGCCACCAGAGTACCGACAGAGTCGGTCCTGTAAGGACTATAAATTTTGATCAAGTTTCAATGTGATAACGTACAAACGCATGCCTGTGATAGTGGAGTTTTGTGACTCATACCTTGTTAGAGTTACATGGCACTCTTTACAGAAACCATTAGTCTTTATGACTACTAATCAAGTTTTCACTGTACTTCAAAAACAAGAAATTTGGAAAACAAAATTATAGGGATAGATGTCAGTGCTATAAATAAAAACCTAGAAACCTAGCTGGTTCTCTCATATGGAAAGGGGGTGATACGAAGAAAACTTACCTCAAGATACATGACTACAAGAAGGAGCAGACTTTCTGGGGTCTGAAGGGATTTGTACTTGAAGACACTCCAGTCAGCAGAGGGTCGTGTTGAGCGTTCTGCAGACAAAACTGTTTCAAGTCTGCAGCTGCCTGGGAAACCTATAAATAACAGTGAGAGTACAGAGATATCCGTTGGTAAGGGGTAATGGTCTTTATACATCTGAAAACACTTAAAATAGACAGCACTTCAAAATAATTGACAGCTGACAGTTCCACACTGGCTTATACTTAAAACACGTAGTAAAGGAAACTGGTTGTATTATTTTTTCTACTTACTGCAGCCATCAAATAATTCAATATGAAATACAATCCCCTTTATCTGTGGAGCACAGCATGTCTTGTTTTTATATGATAGGCTGTTCAACTAGCCCTAACAGCTTGATTTGGGGAGCATAGGATTTGTTTTGTCTCATATAGCCCAGGCTGGCCTCAAACTATTTATGTAGCAAACAGCCTTGAACATCTGAGCCTCTTGACTCTACTACCTGAGTGCTGGGATTAAAGGCCTGCCCCATCAAGCCAGGTTTATGCAGTGCTGGGATCTAACTCTGGACTTCCTGTATTCAACTCTGGACTCTTTTATATTCGTAGGCAAACACTCTAACAACTGAGTCACATCCCTAGCCCAACAGCTTGTGTTTTTTTATTGAAAGTAGTACGTAGTATTAGTAGTTCAACAAAAAGATTAACATAGGGAAACTGTCTTGAAAGCAAACTGGAAATGCCCATGAACCTGAGGTAACAAGCACAGAACTCAGACAACCAAACACTTCATTACAGTCTTCAAATGTATACCCATCCATATACTGTCTTGCATTTAAGTGAGACATGCATTCATTCATCTAAGCACCTACTATTATATATATATTCTGGTTAGGAAATCTAGGAATAGAAAAAAGAATACTGAAATCCTATTTGGCTTGCACTGTATACATATAATAACACTGCCAAATCACATTTGAGGCAAGTACAGTGTTTTTTAAAGACAGGCTACTCAGAAAGGTTGTTCAACTGGGCCAGAGTTCTACTTCGAGAACCCACATAAAGGTGGAAGGAGAGAACCAACTCTGTAAGGTTGTTCTTTTAACTACCTCCCCGTATGCACCATGGCACATATGCCCACATACACCATGCATACACAATCCTTTTTTAAATTAAAGCTGTTCAACTAAGGTACACTTAGCTTTTCAAGTCATAAGAAACAGGGTGGAAGGTTGTCAGTGCCCGGTTTTATAACTAAAACAGTTGAGTTCAAAGCCAGTCTGGCTCCTTAGAGAAACCCTATCTCAAACTAGTTGACTGAATACAAATACCAACGCCACAAACCGAATGGTTACGTAGACCATGAATGACTAAAAATGCACCCGAACCATCTAATTCCCTTATTTACTCCCAATCTCTGCTGTCTCTAGGGTAACTCTGGGTGTTGTATCCTGAAGAGTTAATAGCATTATAGATAGTCTGTATCAAAAGCCCCTCAGGTAACAGCTATATTGTGACCGGAGGATCAATCGTCCTGAGGTAAGTTTAAACTCAATTTGAATCTACTGTGTTTGGCTTATATAGTAATTCAGGACAGTAAGTTCCATGTTTATTTGTCTCTGAATATAAGAGGTTCCTGCAGTTTTTAAATCTTGTACAAACAGCAATACCCTGCTTTGCCCCTTAAAAGTATCTACTGTATGGAGGGTAAAGTATCAGTTTTCAGTGTTAAACCATTTGGCTTTGTTCACATCCATCAGTAAGCATAAAGTACCTGTTAATTCCTTTCCCACAAATTTTTCAAGTACCATTATGTATGGACTATACTTCCGGGCACCGAGGATAATAAAGAACAGTGATACGCTAACGTTATGTGACTAACAGTGCAGTAGAGTGATTCAATGACAAGGTAGTCACTCCAGGGAAGGTGTCTCTGAGTTGACATTTTAGCTGGCATTTCAATGGTAACAAATCGAGTTCAATAACCACAGTGAAAAAAAAAAAAAAACAGCATTCTAAACAGGAACCTTGAGACTAAAATGGAAAAGCTGCTAGTACCCAAAACACAGTAACAGTCACCATCCAGGAAGCTGACACGGTGGAACTATTAGTCAGGCCTCCAAATGTCCTGACCTACCTCTGGGAGTTTGGTAAAGCACTTGTAATTACCAAGTAAACAAATGCAACACTAAGTTTATGCTGGCTTTAAAATGGCACACACAAAAGAGGTACCTAGCATAAGCATGGCATGGGTGATGTGAAATGGCACCTAACCTAACTTAGAAACCCAGGAAAACTCCTTTAAAATTCCCGAGTGAGATGTGCTTTGCCACGAGAACTCCAAAAATGTGTTTATTTGTGGTGGTTTAAATGATCCCAATCGGAAGACTTCAGAAGAATGAAGACACACAAGGCAAGATCAGGAAGTCCCACTGAGCAGCTAGGGGATTCCAGGAAAAGGAAGTTCTGGTCTGGAAGCTCATTTCTTTGGCCACTAGAGCCAAGTACCACTGCTGTAATTAATTACTGCATCCACCTGCCTTTCTATTTCCTTCCCCAACTCACTTTTTTTTTCTTCCTGGCCTACC
>CABHPR010096167.1:0-10047 GCA_902168415.1 Peromyscus melanophrys
CACCACATCTTGACCAGACTGCTCGGGTGTGCACACCTCTTGCCCCTGTGGAAGTCTAAACCTCATTTCAGGACCTCAAAGGCGGACCTGTGGAGTCTATGGGCCTCTTCATTTGTTCCTCTTCCCAGTGTGGTCTCACTGAATAAATCTCCTTTCTCTGGTTTTCACTACAAAATGGCACTTTAATTGCTGTGCAGGTGGCTAAGCCTAGCTTGTTAGGGCTGCCAGAGCCCAGGCTTTGACACTAACTACTCCAGAAATAGCTTCAAGTTAAACAAGTCATTAGAATGATTCACAAAAGTCACTACAAACACCTACCTTACAGATATGCATTTGTCATGAAGGACACAGATCAGGAGTAACCAGATTGTCATAGTCAATGTTGTATTGCTGCCAATAGACACTGTGACCATGACAATACTTATAAAGGAAAACATTTAACTGGGGCTGGCTTACAGTTTCAGAGGTTTAGTCCATTATCATCATGGTGGAAAGCACAGTGGTACTCAGGCAGACATGGTGCTGGAGAGGTAGCTGGGAGTTCTACATCTGGATCCACAGGCAGCAGGAAGAGAAAGTGACACTGGGCCTGGCTTGGGCTTTTGAAACACCTAGTGACATACTTCCTCCAACAAGGCCACACCTCCTAATCCCTGGCAAGTGGTGTCAGTCCCTTATGATCAAGCATTCAAACATATGAGCCTACAGGGGTGGGGGTGGGGCCTTCTTATTCAAAATACCACACAGATGAAGGGACATAGGGTGGGGGCAAGAAGTGGAAGATATAGGAATGTCTTTCCCTATGGGACAGACACCTACCAAACACAGCAGAAGTTCTCCTATGCATCCATGTCCAGAGCTTTCAGGAAGGTTTCATTACATAATCATGATTGATTAAACCACTGACTGTTGGTGGCTGAATTCAATCACCTACCCCTTTCTCTTACCTGGAGGTCATGAGTAGATCTGGGAGGTCCAGCCCCCTAATCCTGTGCCTGGTCTTTGTGGTAACCAGCCCCATCTGAATCTACAGAAGCCCCCATGTGACCAGCCCCCATTTGAAGCCATGGAAACCACCATTTGAAGGCACTATATTGGGAAAATAATCATCTTGATGTCACACAGAGGAATACACAAAAGAACCAAAAGCAATTCAGCACGGCAATTTCTTTTTGCAAAAAGAAATGTGTGTCAGAACCCAAACCAGGCTAGAAAGCACTTTTGGCCAAAATGGCCTCTATCTTTTATCTCTGATGTAAGTGGTGACTGTGTTCATCCCTTTGGTGGGAGCTCAACTTCACAATTGACTGGCTTGCATTCTGATGCAATTAGCTAATGAGTATAAAGAGGAAGGAGGGGACTCAGGAAATATGAGTCTGTTAGGCTAATTCGGTGGGAAAACATAAAACAAGAATGTTTCTCATACCCATCTGTACTGGCTGGTTTTATGTGTCAACTTGACACAAGCTAGAGTGTTGGAGCCCACAAAGGTTTCCTAGTGAGATCTGAGCTTGCTTTACCAGTAGGGCTGAATGACAGAATGATTGGACCATGGGCCTGGCTACCAGGTGTTTGGTAGGGTCTACACTTGGCTGTATCTAGCAAGGAGAGCAGTCTTTTGCCTTACCCTTTGGCATAAAAAGCCCTTTTGAATAAAGTTCTGGGCCAGTGGATTAGGACCCAGGCCCTCCCGAGGAGATCCTGTGTTTCTATCTGTCTCTCTCTCCCCTCTATATTTCTATCTAAATCTCTTATTCCTCACTCCTCAAGAGTACCTTGGGGGAAAAAGGTTGGGGCACACTAGAGTCATTAGAGGGGAAGGAGCCTCAGTTGAGGAAATGCCTCCATGAGATCCAACTCTAAGGCATTTTCTCAAGTAGTGATCAGTGGGGCACAGCCCAGCCCATGGTGGGTGGTGCCATCCCAAGAGCTGGTGATCTTGGGTTGTAAGAAAGCAAGCTGAGCAAGCCAGGGGAAGCAGCATCCCTCCATGACTTCTGCATCAGCTCCTGCCTCCAGGTTCTCTGCCTGCTTGAGTTCTTGTTCTGACTTCCTCCAATGATGGACTATGATCTGAAAGTATAAGCCAAATAAACCCTTTCCTTCCCAACTTGCTTTATGGTCATGGTGTTTCACTGCAACAATAGAAACCCTAACTAAGACACTATGTGAAGCTATAATTTGACAGCATTCTCAAATGAATTGGGTCAGACTAGAGTAGTATTTTACAGCAATTTCCTCTGAGATAAAACCCTCTGTCTTGGAAAGAAGCTGATAAAGGCACAGAGTTTTCTAAAGGGGATGGGAGTGGCTAAAACATTCCATCCTGTAGAGAAGTTAGTTAAAACTCAAGAAGTAAACAACTCAAAAGTTTCAGGAAGTCCCTGAAACTAAAAACATGTTCTAGGTCCCTTCCTCTCCAAATTTATGTAAGCAGTAAGAACTGCTGAAAGACACTCTCAGACCAGCAAGCTGCATAGAAGACACTCAGAACAACTGAGCTGTTTGGACACTCTCCAAGCCTGTTGAGCTGTCTGCAGGCTGTGCAGTGTACTCCAGATTTCCAGTTTTCATGAGTCATTACCCATACAGGGTGGGCTTTTGGTAATTAAGTTGTCTTTAAGTCATTTCTGCTCCTATATATAACCCCTCTATGGTAGTTTAAATGAAAATAGCCTCTTAGGCTCTTATGTTTGAATATTTGATCCCCAGTTGGTGGAACTGCTTGGAAAGGATTAGGAGGTGTGACCTTTTGGAGGAGATGTGCCACTGAGGTTTCAAAGTCCATGCCATTCTGTGAGTGTGTGTGTGTGTGTGTGTGTGTGTGTGTGTGTGTGTGTGTGTGTGCCTCCTACTTGTGGATCAAGATGCAAACCTTCAGCTCTTGCTCCAACACCATGCCTGCCTGCTGCCATGCTCCCCACCATGATGGTCATGGACTCTAACCCTCTGAAACTGTAATCTCCCAATAAACTCTTTCTAGATGTTGCCTTAGTCACAGTGGCTTATCACAGCAATAGAAAAGTAACTAAGACACCCTCACTCATACTCCTATAAGTAACGCATAAAAATGTATTGGTTCACCAAGTAGGACTTTGGTGGTATCCTTACTATCTAGGCTGAGTAGACATTTGTTCATGTCTCCCTGGGAATAGTCACACAACACCTTCATAGCAAATGCTGTTAACTGTGCTCAGATTCTCTACTCTCAGCTGGCTAGAGGATTTGACTAGACAGACTATTGGGTCCTTTCACTTCTTGTGTCCCCCCCACACACTTTTTTTTTCAAGACAGGGTTTCTCTGTGTAGCTTTGTGCCTTTCCTGGAATTCACTCTGTAGCCCAGGATGGCCTTGAACTCACAGAGATCCACCTGGCTCTGCCTCCCAAGTGCTGGGATTAAAGGTGTGCACCACCACCACCTGGCACATCCCCCTGTCTTTTTATCCTACCTCACACTTGTACAATAGGGAACAAACAGGAAGCCACACAATGTGGTATGGTATAGTGGTATTTTATTTGTACTGAAATGTGATTTTATTTGTATGTTAACAAAGTTGCCTAGGGGTCAGATCTATTAGCAAGCCATAGCGAAAGCCAGGGCGGTGGTGGTGCACACCTTTAATCCCAGCACTTGGTAGGCAGAACTAGGTAGATCTCTGTGTGTTCAAGGATACAGCCAGCATTGGAGACACAGCCTTTAATCTCAATACCAACCATAGAAGACCTGGAGTGACCTACAGACAGGCAGTGACGAGACGGTCATGTGGTTGGGTTTACAACCAATGAGAAGGCAGAACAGGAAGTCTTTATAAGACAAACACACAGGAAGTACCTCCCCTTTCGGAGAGGTCTCTTGGCTGAAGAAGCTAGCTGCAGCAGGCAGGTAAGGCTCTTAGCTCTGACCTCTTGAGCTTTTATCTTTACATTGGCTCTGTGTTTCTTATTTAATAAGATGGTTGGTTACATCTACAGTATGGTGACAAATACTTATTCTCCCTGGTTCTTTGTATGAAACTTCTAAAATGCTTGGTGCAAAGTTGACCCTAAACTGGCCTGGTAATTGAGGTGGCCACCTGGGTACGTTGGCTTTACCCAGAGGAGACACAAACCCTAGCTGTCTAAAACAAGGGGCAACTTTGTCCCACTCTGTAGGTAAGTCACTCCCACCTGTGGACATACTAAGTTCCTTGAGGCTTACATTTCAAAGAAATGGCTGTGGTAAAAGACTCTACTGAGCCATAACTATGACAAAAAGCTTATCTAGTCTTCAAAAAGATTTACTGCCTTTCAAAGAAAGAAGAAAGTACTTACAACCACCAGGTAAAACTCTGAGGAAAACGGTTTGTTTGTTTGTTTGTTTGTTTGTTTGTTTGTTTGTTTGTTTGTGGGGGTTGAAACAGGGTCTTCTGTATCCCAGGCCATATAGCCAATGATGACCTTAAATGTCCAGATTACAGATATGTGTCACCATGCTCAGTTTAGGGGATACTAGGGATCAAATCCAGGGCTCTCTGTGTGCTAAGCAAGCATGCTACCATCTGAGCTACATCCCCAGTTATGTGTGGTTTGAGACATGGTCTCACTCTGTAGCCCAGACTAGCTCCAAATTAAGTAATCCAGGCTGACTTTGAACTAATGACAATCCTCCTGCCCCGGCCTCCTGCATTCTGGATTAAAGTCACACGTTACTGACTTAGTTAGGGTTTCTATTGTTGCAATGAAACACCATGGCTATAAAGCAAGTTGGGGAGGAAAGGGTTTATTCGGCTTATACTTCCACATTGCTGTTCATCACTGAAGGAAGTCAGGACAGGAACTCAAACAAGGCAGGATCCTGAAAGCAAGAGCTGACGCAGAGGCCATGGAGGAGTGCTGCTGACTGGCTTGCTCATCATGGCTTGCTCAGCCTGCTTTCTTATAGAACCCAGGACCACCAGCCCAGGCTTGGCACCACCCCCATTGATCACTGTCTTAGTTATTGTCTATTGCTGTGAAGAGACACCATGACCACAGCAACTCTTGGGGGGGGGGGGTATTCGTTTTGTTTTGTTTTTTGAGACAGAGCTTCACTGTGTAGCCCTGGCTGTCCAGGGACTCACTCTGTAGACCAGATTGGCCTAGAACCCACAGAGATCCGCCTGCCTCTGCCTCCCAAGTGCTGGGATTAAAGGTGTGCACCACCACCGCCCAGCCAACCATGGCAACTCTTTCAAAGGAAAACATTTAATTGAGGTGGCAGCTTACAGTTTCAGAGATTTAGTTCATTATCATCACGTTGTGACATGATGGCTGGGAGTATGGCAGCATGCAGGCAGACATGGTGCTGGAGAATTCTACATCTTGATCCAAAGGCAACAGGAAGTAAACTGTCTCATTGAGCGTGGCTTGAGCATACATGAGACCTCAAGGGCCACCTCCACAGTGACACACTTCCTCCAGCAAAACCACACCGACTCCAACAAAGCCACACCTCCTAATAGTGCCACTCCCTTTGAGGGCCATTTTCTTTCAAACACCACATTCCACTCCCTGGCACCCTGTCAGGGTGTTCTGTGTTGTGTGGGTCAGTTGAAGAAAGAGGTCACTCCAAGATGAAATTTTAAGGCCTATGTGGCAGCAGGAAGGTCCAGCCTCTGATGAACTGAACTGAACCCTGAACAGCCATACAAAGACATATTTATTGATTGTTACACAAAGTTGTTTTTGGGGTAAAGTATTTCCTCATACCAAGTCCCTAGTCTAACCTATATGTCTCTCTAAAGGAAAGCATCACATTCCCTCATGACTTTAGTCCTTTACTGTGAATCATTTGCAATCCACAATAATCCAAGAGCCTCCGGTGTGCCTGAGGTGTCTTGTGACTAAAGCCATGTGAAGGCTACAATGTCCCTTTAGAAAAACAGTTCTACAAATTCCAGAAAGCAATCACTGTTTTCCACAAAGATTCTTTACTGTTTTCTACAATGATTCTTCAAGATCAAAGTACTTCTAGAAAACAACTATTCACTCTAATGTTTACCCTAGATACAGTGACTCTGCTAAATTCCTACAACAGCCCCCAAAGGCTTGTAGCCATATCATAATGCAAAAATTCATTCAGTCCAACTTCAAAAGTTCCCATAGTCTATAACAGTCCCAAACTTATTTAAAAGTTTAAAGTTCAAAGTTTCTTCTGAAATTCATGCAATGTCTTAACTGTAATCGCCTGTAAAAGCAAAAGCAAAAAGCAAATCACATATTTCCAACACAGGATATACATTACCATTCCAAAACACAGGGAAGGGAGCATAGTAAGGAAATACTGGACCAAGCAAGACCAAAAACCAGCTGGGCAAACTCCAAACTCTGCATCTCCATATCTGATGTCAAAGTGATCCCCAGATCTCCAACTCCTTTCACTTTTGTTGACTGTAACACACTTCTCTCTCTTGGGCCGGTTCCACTCTCTGTAAGCAGCTCTCCTCAACAGGTATCCCACAGCTCTGGCATCTCCAACATCTTGGGATCTCCAAAGCAATCCAAGCTTCACCTTCACAGCTTCACACAATGGGACACTCCTGACACATGCCTAGCCTCAGTAGCTTTCTTTAGTCACTGAGGAAGGTTCCATAGCCCCTTTATTCTATCCTTAACTTCAGAATCACATGGCCAAAGCTGCCAAGTTCTGCTGCTTACTGGGGCTGGAACATGGCCACCTTGTTCAATTACATCTTCACCAGCTTTCTGTTTTTAATGGTTTCCTTCACTGCCTAAGTTTGGCTGTTCTGAAACTTGCTCTGTGGACCAAGCTAGCCTCAAACTCAGAGTTCTGCGGGTCTCTGCCTTCCCAGTGCTGGGATTAAAGGTGTGCCCCACCACACCTGGCTCTAAGCTTTTATTTAATTCCTTTTAACAAGTTGGAAGCTTAGCTGGGTGGGATCTTGCCCTGAGATCACCACTCCCTTTTATTCCATTTCTTAATCTGTTTATCTCCTTGAACACAGGATTTAACTCCATTCCACTTAACTCCATTCCTGGTGCTCCTTTTCTCCTCAAATTGTACATTTTGTGTTTTTCCTTGCCTAGCTTGCTCCTTTTCATTATAAATCTTCATTAGTTACCACTAATAACCACATGACAGAGTCTATACTCAGCTGTTTTGAGATTTCTTCTGCCAGCAGAATTAATCCAAAACTCTTCACTTTGGCCTCAGGCAGACTTTTTGGACAAGAGAAAAAAGTACCCACATTCTTCACCAAAATATCACAAGACTGGTCTCTAGGCCACATACTAACATCTTCTCCTCTGAAATACCTTGACCCAGGCCCCCACAGTTCAAATCTCACTCAGCACCACTGTCTTCCATGCTCCTACTAGGATGGCCCATTAAGCAGCACTTAAAGCATTCAACTGCTTTTCTAATCCACAGTATCAAGGTTCATATTCCTTCAAACTAAAGCACGGTCAGGCCTATCACAGAAATGCCCCAGTCCCTAGTACCAACTTCTGTCTTAGTTAGGGTTTCTATTGCTATGACGAGACACCATGATCATGGCAACTCTTACAAAGGAAAGGATTTAACTGAGGTGGCGGCTTACAGTTTCAAAGGTTTAATCCATTATCGTCATGGTATCTCTTCACAACAATAGAAACCCTAACTAAGACAGTCACTAATTGAGAAAATGCCTTATACCTGGATCTCATGGAGGTATTTCCTCAACTGAGGCTCCTTCCTCTCTGATGACTCTAGCTTGTTTCAAGTTGACACACAAAACCAGACAGTACAGCTACTACATCTGGTTTGCTGCTGATTTTCAACTTGTTTTGTCCTTATGACTCAAGATGTAGTTAGGCTCTGCCTCATGCAAGTTAGGAGTCAGGTTAGTAATTTTCTTCTGGGTCTTGGTAGCTTCTCTAGAAGAAAGAACAAAAGTTTCCAGCAGGGGGTGGGTGATAATGAACAAAGATGATGTCATTCCCCTTTCTTGACTCCTACCAGTCAGAATAAAGGGCAGGTCAATGGCTTTGCCATCTTAGGGCCCAAGAACTGTGATGGTTAACTTTAATTATCAATTTGACTGGATTTAGAATCAGCATGGAAATAGACTTCCGAGTGTGCTTATTAAGATGTTTCTAGAAGAGTTTAACAAAGAGAGAAGAGCCATCTGAATGGGTCAGGGAGGTGCCATCCTGGGGACTGGACTACCAGACTGAATAAAAAGAAGAAAGTCAAGGCCAGGCATGGTGGCACACATCTTTAATCAGGAGGCAGAGGCAGGAAGATCTCTGTGAGTTTGAGGTCTACATGGTGAGCTCCAGGGCAGCCAGGACTATACAGACAGACCCTGTCCCCAGCCTGCCCCTCCTCTCAAAAAAAAAAAAAGCCAGCCTACTATCAGCATTCATCTCTCTCTGCTTCCTGACTGTAGAGGTAATATGATGGCCACAGAAAGGGGGCCATGATTAACATGAGGAGCTAGGGAGCCAGACCAGTGGGCCACAGTAACATCCAGTGAAAGTTAAAGGACCTGAGTGCAAATCTCTAGCACTCACATAAAAGCTATGTGTGGCTACATGGTGACATGTCCTGTGACCCAGCACTGAGGGGTAGAGACCGATGGATTCTGGGAACTTGCTGGCCAGCAGGCCTAACTAAAGTGGCAAGCTTCAGTTTCAGTAAGACTCTGATCAACACCCAACATTCTCCTCTGGCCCCCATATGGGCCCCCATACACAGGCACCCCACATGAAGAGAGAGAGAGAGAGAGAGAGAGAGAGAGAGAGAGAGAGAGAGAGAGAGAGAGAGAGAGAGAATGAAAAACACATAAAAAAAAGCCAGTTAATAGAAAGACTAGAACACACACACACACACACCAGAGCAGCATATAACAAAACCACAGACTTGAGACAAAGCTGAGGAGATCTCTTGGAGAAGGAAGCACTTATGCAAATGACCTATAAAGGGTCAAGCCACTGGGAAATGCATCTTCTGCATTTTGGGCCTGTCCCAGCTCCTTAGCCCACTTCCATTCTCAGGAGTATTTTTCTCTCTCTCTTTTTTAAAGATGTATTTATTATTTGTTATGTTTCTTTACATAAATTTACATGCACTAGGAGGCCAGTTCCCTTGGAACTGGAGTTACAGGCAGTTGTGAGCCACCATGTATGTGGGTGCTGGGAGCCAAATTCCGGTCCTCTGCAAGGGCATTAAGTGCCTTTAACCCCTCAGCCATCTCTCTAAGCTGCTTTTCTTTTTCTCAATAAAACATCTCTATTTCTATCATAATCTAAGTATCTCTGGTCCAATTCCTTGTTCTGGGACACGGGAACCTGGAAGTCTCAGCAGGTGCCCCTCTGGACTCTGATCCACACCTGTAACCATGTGACTAGCTGTGTCTGGCTCCTGCAGCCAACCTTCACCTTTATGATGGATTGTACCCTCAGAATCTGAGTCAAAATAACCCCTCGTCCTTCCCTCCCTCCTCCCTTTCCTTCCTCCCTCCCTCCCTCGTTTTCTTTAGGTACTTTTGGCCACAGCAACAAGAAAAGCAAGTGCCATACAGAGTGAGGTGGCAGGCTGTGGATCTGACTTGCTGGAGCTGGCTGGAGGTAATAACAGGTACAGCTTTTCTCTGTGTGTGCCCAGAGCTGGCTGCAAAGGTGGGCGTGGTTATGTAAAGAATGGCAGCTACAGTCTAAACGGAGACAGCCGCTTGTCTTCTCCACCCCTAGAGAAGCAGATTCACCTTAACATACTGAATTCCTACCCACGAGGGTAGTCTCTAAGAGCAGAGGCCCCAAGAAGTTGGTCTTTCTGAGACCTGAGTAGGAAACCTGGAGCTGTTTCTTTCTCTTCCCTTGTCTTTTTCTTTCAGATGCTGGCTGTGCAGGCTAGTTTGTTTTGGTTTGGGGTTTGTTTTTGTTCGTTTGTTTTGTTGTTGTTTTATCAACTTGACACAATCCAGAGTCCACTGGGAAGGGGGGCCTCAACTGAAAATAATGTCTCCATCAAGCCTATGGAGCATTTTCTTGATTGATGATTAACGTGGGAGGGACCAGCCACCTA
>CABHPR010096170.1:0-11310 GCA_902168415.1 Peromyscus melanophrys
CACACACACACACACACACACACACACCATATATACGTAACAACAATTAAAGAAAAAGAGGCCATGCTAGTTAATTAGAGGAAGAGTGTGGGGGGGCATACGGGAGGGGTTAGATTGAGAAAAGGGAAAGGGGAAAATGAAGTACTTATATTTTAATTTTAAAAATTAAAAATAATTAAAATATTTTTACCTTGAATTTGATTCTGATCTTTACTAAATGCTTTTAGGTTTGGACTTCTTTGTAGTTATCTTCTTAAATAGCTGAATTTACAGGACATGTATAATGACTTCATGATATTCAAATTTAGTGTTATATTTTATATATATAATTTTCTATGCTTACATATATAATTTTGTCTTCAACTCTCTTCTCTACCCACTTCTACTTCCATCTTTCTATACTTTTGACATTACACTCCTATTTATCCGTTTACAAATAGATTGAGGTGGTTGTTCTTCTACAAATCCATATTTCTGTTCACTTCAATCATTTCTTCTAAGTCTTCAACAGCACAATTCTATCGACTTGCTTTCTAGTTCGTTAGCTCCCCCTCTTTTACAGTCTTCATTCAGGCAAAATCATTCAATGATTCATTATTTCAGAAAATTTGTTGAATTTATTTGACAGTTCCTACTTCTCTACTGTGTTATCTGTCATTTCTTTCTAATGCTCACATTTTTAAGTACTTGAAAATATTTCTAATGTGATTTTAGAGTCTCAGTTCCTATGTACAGTAACTGTTTCTTGTTTAGTATGAGTTTTATTTTCTTGTTTCTTCATATGTCTAGTGTTAGACATGTGATTGCTGTGTTATCCATAGGTAATCAAGATTTTTTTGTTTGTTTTAGAGGAACTGACATTGCTAACAAAGCCCATTAGTCTTATTCTTGTTATTTTGTGTGTGAAGCATGAAGTTCATGAAATTCAATAACTATGAACTTCAAGCATAGTAATAAATTTAAAATATCATATTTAGAATTAAAGTAGAGAAAATTACTTCTAAAATGTCAACAAAAATTAAATCCTCAGGGAACACTTAAATGATAGTGAAAATCTAGCACATAAGACAGTAAGTAGAACAATGTAAACCACAAATACCTATCTTTAAAGGAGGCAAGGAAGAGGCTGATCGTTTATTTTCTAGGTATCCATATTACAATGAATCAGTGATTGTACTACAATGATTGTAAGCATTTTTTCAGCACTTATCATTCCCATACACACCAATCATCTTAGTTTAAGCATGTATCACTTTTCTTCTCCAAGGTATTTTAATGATGCATTTAGTAGACATGGAGTAGGTTGAATATACTAGAGATAGGAAAACTTCAAGAATAGCCTTCTGCTCATGATCCAGACATTTTTATATTTATAACTTCAAATGCCTTTGTGTCTTTCAGATGTTTGTATATGAAGGAAAATGTTAATATTTCTCTATTTCTTTTATTTAAGGTCATGCATTTATATTTCCAGACTTACTTAACTCAGTTTATGTTGACTTACTTAGTTCTTTAAAACTGAACAGCATCCATCTTTTATATGTTCATTATTTTCTAATTTTTTTCACAGTTGACCATCTGCCCCTGATATTTTAGTTTTGTTCTGTATAATTTTACCATATACAAGTTAAAGATTTATTTTCCTTTCCAAGGTTCTCTTTTTTTATCATGGAGGATGCCATTGATCTTCTCAAACGGCAAGTCCTCAATTACCTGCCTGGTGCACTGGCTCTTCCACTGTTGTGCATTTTGCTGTTAATGGCTCATAGCACCCCATTCTCTGGAGAAAAGTTCTCAGCAAATCTTTGAGCTGGAAAATCACAGATCCGTGGAGTAAAGGTGAAGGTCATAGTCTCTGACTGACTGAAAGAAGAACACAAAAGTCTAGTTTCCGTATTTCAGGGTACCTAAGTTCTTTAAACAGCTTGTCTCAAACTCCCCATTTGGTCACAATGAAGTCTCACTTAAACCGAAAACATGATTTTTCACCTTCTCTCCATCTCCTGCTCCTTTTGAGTGCACACAGTGGCCCATAAACTGCATCCATTTGATGCTTGCCTCAAGATCTTCTCTAGTCAATGGAGTATAAAACCTATAGTTTCCTCACTTAAGATACAAGCCCAATTCTATTCCACTTAGGCCTTTACTTGTTATTATACACTGTGAATATATATGGTAATATTCCATAATTCCTATTACAGGCTTCTTTGACTGTGGGTCACACTATTAATTTTTAGCTCAAATTACTATGACAGCATGTGAATTAAGCTGAGATGTATTTTTAAGGGGACACTGAATATATACTGAAATTTTATCAAACCATGGCAAAGTACATAAGACTAGCTGAGATGAAATATGTTAGTTATTGGACAATAGAACTCGGGAAGGAACAAATTTTCAAACTACAGAAATGCAAAGTAGATAGAGGCCTTAGATGACACCTCCATCACTGTATCGTTCAAAGGCTCCCTTGGAAGTTTCTTCCCTTTGTATCTCTCTGTTTCATTTTCTTTCTCTCCTGTGGCTTAAATAATGAATATCAGCTGTCTCTCTCTCTAACTCTCTCTCTATCTCTATATATACATATACATATATATTCAATTCTACTATACATTTTTAAAATCCTATAAACAACTTTGATTGGCTTAGTACAGGCTAAATATCTGCCTCTAAGCCAATAAAATATGTTAAGAAAATCATATTTACCTTTTAGTTTGTTGTATTTTGTGATGAATAGATGGATATACAAGGAGGCAAGAGGAGGTCCTGAGAGCCACAGAGATGCTCAGTGCATTCTTGGATTCTCATTTTGGCTAATTTGTTCACAGCTTTCACCTTTATCTAACCTGGTATAACTGGCCACTCTTTCTCTGAAGATCCCAATTCATTTAGTCATGGCGAGAATCTAATGTCCTTTATGAAGTCACCTAGAAGCAAGGACATGGTAGGGAAGTCATGTGTTGTAACAGAAAGTCTCATAGTTCAACAGAAAGTAGATTAGATGAAATACAAATATTCGTTAATTAATAGCATTAATTTTAATTCAGCATTAATTTTATTAATATTATTAATATTACAATCACTTTCTTAATGTACACTGTATTCAGTGTTGTTAAAAGTACAGTCACACTGAAATCATTTTGACACTTCTTTTGTGTTTTTTCCTTATAGTCCAGTCCCAAGCACAGAGACTTAGATAATTTCTCTGTACCTAACTTTTCAGAAGCTTCTTTAATTTCTAAGATCCTGGGGTTGAAAATCTGCAGGACACAAAGTAAACGTTAGCTATAATGTCTTCATTAAGGTTAAATTAAACAGAAGAAAGTGTTGATTGTGTGCAAGGAAAACCTAAATGAGCTAAGTCTGAGACTGTGAAATAGGCTCCCTAGAGGAAGCCTTTGAATGGATTCTTTCAAAATTACCCAAGCAAAATTCTTTCAGGCAGATACTGTAGATTTGAATCTTTGCTGCTGATATGTTTGGAAAAACAGAGTATGTAATTCAGATATGTATTGCCAAAACTATAAAGCATGATGATCCTGTATTCCCACTCTTATCTGTGTATGAATACATTTTATAATCTTTCATATATATTTATAAGGAATTACATATTTATGCAAGCCTGGCCACCATCCTGGATTACCTCTTGCCACTCTAGGAACAATGGCTGTGGTAGTTTGAATGTAATTGGCCCCCATAAGCTCATGGGGAGTGGCACTACTAGAAGGTGAGGCCTTGTTGGAGGAAGTGTGTCTCTGTGGGGCTGGACTTTGAGGTCTCAAATATGCTTAAGTTATGCCCAGTGCCTCAGCTCACTTCCTATTGCATTCAGATAAAGATGTAGAATTCTTGGTTTCTTCTCCAGCACCATGTCTACCTGCATACCACCATGTCCCACCATGATATTAATGGACTAAACCTCTGAACTGTAAGTCACCCCAATTAAACATTTTCCTTTATAAGAGTTGTCGTGGCCATGGTGTCTCCTCATAGCAACAGAAACCCTCAATAAGATAGGGACCTAATATTCCCAAAACAAATATTTTGTTTTCAAATTAGGCCATTTCACAGATGAGTTCTGTCCCTTATTTTCTATACAGATTTTAGGTCCTTATGTTCCTCTGATGTACGGTGAGGATCTCAGTTTATTCTGCATCAGGACTTAACCACACATCCGACTCCCTTGTTAATTTCCTGCCTTACGCAGGCTGTAATATCTCACACAGCTTGGTTGCTGGTTTTTCTTCTGACTATCTCTTCCTACTTCTGTCCTTTGTTTCAGAGTTATACTAGTTACATTTTACATGAATCATGAAAAGAGCTAACTGAAAAGGTGTATAAGATAGATAAACAGAAGAATAATGTTCCTGTTGACTGGTAATCTATGTCATTGCATCTGCTGACCAGTTAATCAGTAATGTTTCGGATTACACAATGTGGAAAAGTGAGAACAGACTCTGGAACTAAGAATGTTGCAATGACAGATTTGCATTGTTGGTGTGAAAGAAGTTACTACCAGTAGACTGGCGACCACAGAGATTAACCCACAGTTTACCTTGGTCATTTCTAATAAAGTTTCTTCCAACAGTGTACAAACTGATGACCAGATTACATCTTCTATAAGTACAATATGCTGTGGACCATAAACAATTTAACAGAGACACATTTAAGTTAGGATAAGGGGAAATTCTAGAAAGGAATAGAAAATGAGATTGTTGTCAAATTTGTACCTGGAAGCTTGCTTTAATTTTCCCTTCTAGACAACTAAAAGATAAATAGAGTTTCTGCTTAAGAGAAATATATGATTTTGAATTTCAAGCACCATATTCTCATGTTCTCTCATACCTAAGCTGAAACATAAAAAGTAAAAAACAAGAAATTAAAAAAAAAACCAATATAACAAACTAGGCCCTCTGAATGTAGGTGAAAGTCATGTGGCTTAATGTGTTTGTGGGTCCCCTGGCAATGGGACCAGGACATATCCTGGGTACATGAACTGGCTTTTTAGAGCCCATTCCCTATGGTGTGATGCCTTACTCAGCCTTGATGCAGGCAGGAAGGGCTAGGTCCAGTCCCAACTTGGTATGCCAACCTGTGGTGACTATCCAAGGGAGGCATTGCCCTCTATGAGGAGGGGATGAAGGTGGGATGGGGGTAGGTGGGGGAGCAGAAGGGGAGGGAGATGGAACAGGAGTTGGTATGCAAAAGGAAAGAAAAAAAATTTAAATAAAAAGAACATAATTCCATTTGTAAAGCAACATTTGACTGCATTGGTCTGTGATTTAATGCCAAAATCTCCTATCAACTTCTTGCCACTGCCATGATGGTTTAGACATTACCTTTAAGATTTCTTGCCATTTTAAGGGGCTGGAGAGATGGCTCAGCGGGTAAGAGCACTGCTGTTCTTCCAGAGGTCCTGAGTTCGATTCCCAGCAACCACATGGTGGCTCACAACCATCTGTAATGAGATCTGGTGCCCTCTTCTGGCCTGAAAGCATGCATGTAGGCAGAACACTGTAGACATAATAAATAAATAAATAAATCTTTAAAAAAAAAAAAGCCGGGCGGTGTGGCGCACGCCTTTAATCCCAGCACTCGGGAGGCAGAGCCAGGTAGGCAGATCTCTGTGAGTTCGAGGCCAGCCTGGGCTACCAAGTGAGTTCCAGGAAAGGCGCAAAGCTACACAGAGAAACCCTGTCTCGAAAAACCAAAAAAAAAGATTTCTTGCCATTTTAAGTTGGATATATACGGCAATATATTAATCACTTTTCTCTTTGCTGGGACGAAATATTTGACAAAAGAAACCCAAGGAAAGAAAGGCTGCTTTTCGCTCGCACCTTCATCGTCTTAGGCAGGGAAGTCATTGGTGCTTTTGAGTAACAGTGGGTCCACAGAGAACACAGAGAAATGAAGGATGGTGCTCAACTCACTTTCTCCTCTTTAGTGAGTGAAGGACCCCAGCCTATGGCATACAGCCACTGATATTTAAGATGGTTCTTCTCTCCTCTGTTAAACCTTTCTGGACACATATGTTTAGCTCTCGTTCCTAATCAATGAAGCTTGCTTTTATAGCAGAATTAGACAATAACAGAAAGCCATAAATGATCAAAATGAAGAAAACAATGGACCACGAGGTAGCGAGCCCCAGTTGATACATCTACAATAGAACTCCTACATCTTAGGTTCAGGGAGCATCAAGGAAGAGGGGCAGAGAGGCTGTCGGTCCAGGAAGAGGTCTAGGCAGTTTGCTGGGAGAGTCTTCTATATAGGGCAGAGAAGATGCAAACATGAAATTGTAACTTTGTGGCTGCCAAAATAAGACCTGAACAAATTTATACCAGTTGACACCCAATGTGGATGGGGGAAATCTCACATGGTCCCTCCCTGGGTTAAGAGTTGTAATCAATGACTGCTGAGAGATGGAGAATCAGTCTTCCCCAGGGGTAAGCCCCTAATTAGTTACCCAATCATACGTCATAAGCCTTAAAAACTTATACATATAAGCAATACTGAACAGATTCAGCAGGTCCTATTTTCAGATTTATTCACATACACAGACACTTGTGTGTGTGTGCATGCATGCGTGTGTATACATATGTAAGTCTGTAAGTATATAGCAATGATAATCAAAGAAAAAAGAGGGTATACATTTGGGAAGGAACAGAGGTATGGAGCATTTGAGAGGTTTTATGAGAGAGGGGGAAATGACAAAATATTTTAATTAAAAACAAATTCAAAAATAAAGCTTTCTGGAAATATCCTCATGTATATACCCAGAGGCTTGTTTCTATGGCAACCCTACTCCTGTCTAATTGATAAAGGAGATTAATAACCATAACTTTGAATCATAGATTGAAGTTCATTTTAATCATAATTCATCTATAATATTATCATTTTCCTGTGAATATATCTTTTGCTTTTTTATAAAAATATCAGTAGGCATGTATATAGATAGGTTTCTGAATTTATATTCTGTTCCTTTGCTTTTTGAGCCCATTCTTTCACAAACTGACATGGTTGTCATTAATGTAACCTTGAATTTAGTTTTGAAATTTTGTAGTACAAGTATTTGCCTTTATTTCATGTTGTTTTTTCAAACTAAACCCATCAATTTAATTAATTTGTTTCTCCACATAAACATTAGCATCAGTGTGTCAAAGATAAAAGAATTCTGTAGAGATTTTTGAATTAAACAATTAATGAGTTGCATTAAATGTATAATTGATGTAAAGTTAACTTTTCAAAGTGATAGAATATTCTAATTTATAAGTATAGTAAATCTATTTGTTTGCTATTTATTTGATTTTTTTTTCTCCAAAATGTCCTTTTTTCAGCATAGAAATATAGTTGTTGGCCAAAGGGGTCCCATGGGAACACCTAGACAAACACGGGCTGTTGGCAAGGCTATAGGCTGCTCTCCACCAATGATGGCGTGTGGTGATATTTTCTTTTGTATTAAAATGTTATATATTAATAAATAAAGTTGCCTAGGGGTCAGAGCTATTAACAAGCCATAGCCAGGGTCTGGCGAACAAGTAGTGATGAGGCAGTTAGGCAGTTGGGCTTACAACCAATGAGAAGGCAGAACAGAACTCTATAAAAGGACAACCCCCCTTTTGAGCTGAGAGTCGTTGCTTCAGGGAGAGACTAGCTAACTGAAAGCGGTTAAGGCTCTTAGCTCTGACCTCTTTGGCTTTTCTCTTTACTTTGGCTTGGTGTGTTTCTTTTTCCTTATAAATATAGCTACAGTGTTTCTTTTTTCTTGTAAAATACAACTACATCTGGCGCCCAACGTGACAGGAATCCATTAACTGCAGGTCCGGTTTCCTGCCTGGGCGGCCGGCTCGGGCCCAGGCCGGACTGAAGGTAGGCCCAAGTGGTTAGCAGTTCTTTCTCTTCCTCCCTTTGCTCTCTGACTTTCTACTTTGGTTTGGGGTTTTGGTTCTGGACTCCTTCCATTTTTTTTTTTTGCCCTGGTTCTGGGATCCTTCCCCCTTCTTAGTTTGCGTGGCCCTGGGCTTGGCGGGGGGCCGCCTGCTCCAGTTCTGCCTACAGAGCCTTCGCTGTGGGCTGTCCTGCTCCCCCTAGTGGTGGATCGTCGGTAGTACACTTGACAACAGCAGGACTGTTCTCTCTTTATTTCCCTCTTCGGCGCCTTTACTTCCTCTACCGGAGTCTCCCTTTAATTGGGGAAACTGTTCATTTTCTCTCTCTCTCTCTCCCTCTCTTTCTCTCTCTCTCTCTCTCTCTCTCTCTCTCTCTCTCTCTCTCTCTCTCCTTCCCTCCCTCTCTCCCTCCACACGAATAAAAAAATTTACGGTTCTTGTTTACATATATATATATATATAAATGGGTTTTCTGTGTGCATTAGAAGAAAATTGGGCTTTGTTTGAAAATTTAGGCAATGTGATAATGGAACAACTGAATGGGATGATTAATATTAGTGGTATTATTATTATTATGCAATTCGTAACTATGTTTTTACTCATTTTACAATTTAAAAAGATAATCGATTTAAGTGCCAGGATAACGGTGTTAGAAACTAACTGTGGAGTTGTTCCAAGATCGGATTGTACGGTTACAGAAAGGAAGCCTGTTTTTACACAGTCACCCTTGATTTGTCCGGTAACCACACAAGAGATGCCTGATCAAATGACTACACAGAATGTTTGGGTTCCAATTGACATGATGGATTTAAAAAAGTTTAAGGAGGCAATAGTATCATATGGCATGCATTCCTCATATATAAAACAAATGTTAAACTCTTGGTCAACATATAATAAGATTACACCACAGGACTGGCGGGATCTGGCACAGGCTGTTTTAGAGCCGAGCCAGAAATTCCAGTGGCACATGTATTATAAGGACGAAGCTAGAAATATAGAAAGACAATGGAAAGATAAAGGAATACAAGTCTGCCAGGATCAGCTTATTGGAGAAGGCCAATATGCTTCTGTGCAAACCCAGTGTCAATATGATTTAAATACCTTGGTTTTATGTCGTATGGCGGCCTTGAACGCATGGGACAGAGTTCAGGAACCAGGAAAAAAAGCTGAGTCATTTACAAAAGTTACACAAGGCCCAAAGGAATCTTTCACAGATTTTTTACAAAGACTGACTTCAGCAGTGAAGAGAACGGTCCCCGATTCAGAAGCTAGTCAGATGATAATTGAATCTTTGGCCTTTGAGAACGCAAATGCAGCATGCAAAAGTATAATCAGGCCGTTAAAGGCAAGATCTGCACCCTTAGAAGATTGGATTAGAGACACAGTTAATGTGGAAGCTCAGGACCATGATGATAAGTGGGTAGGAGAAGTAATTTCAAGAGGTTTGAGGAATGTTAGATGTTTTGGATGTGGACAGCAAGGACATTTGAAAAGAGACTGTAGACAAGTCATTTCTAGGAACAATGTTTCTTCAAGGAACAATGGTAATAGAATGCCCCTTCCTTCTGGAGTATGCAGAAGGTGTGGTAAGGGAAGACACTGGACCAATGAATGTAGATCGACAAGAGACAGACGGGGAAATCCATTGCCTCAATATTCGGGAAACTCCCAGAGGGGCCTCATGCGGGCCCCGAAAGCAAATCCAGTTCAGGCCTTTCCTGCAGCCGTAGAGGAAGCCCCTGCTCAGAGCGATTAAAAAACGAAATGCCTGTCGAAATAGGTCATGCTAGTCAGGATGATAAAACAAAGAGGATAGAACAATCAAAAAGAAACATAAAGAAAATTTTTTGGCAAACATCTATCAATGAGCAAAAACCAAAAATAATGGTAAAAATTAATGGTGTTTTGTTGTCTGGTTTGGTAGACACAGGTGCCGATGTTACCATAATTGCACCAGAATTTTGGCATTCAACTTGGCCTCTTCAGGAGGTAAATGTTCAATTGTTGGGAATTGGGACATTATCTCGAGTAAGACAAAGTGCAAGATGGCTCGAATGTATAGGTCCAGAAGGACAGAGAGGTAAAATAAAACCATATGTGGCTAACATAGCTATGAACCTGTGGGGTCGAGACCTGTTGCAACAATGGAATGCTCAGATTAACATCCCTCCAGTCCCAGAAATAAATCAAAAAATAGCACATGTTTCTGAGAGAAATATTGGAAAGCATTATTCTAAGTGGTCACCAGTCATCCATATTATACAGGAACAGGGCACAACAACTGATGATCTCCCAAAGAAACCAACAGCTTTACCTCTAAAATGGTTGACAGACAAGCCTGTATGGGTTCAGCAATGGCCTTTAACAACTGAGAAACTCCAGGCTTTAGAGGAGCTGGTAGAAGAGCAGTTAAATGCTCAACATATTGAGGAATCGATAAGCCCTTGGAATTCTCCTGTATTTGTTGTAAAGAAAAAATCAGGAAAATGGAGAATGGTAACAGACCTTAGAGCAATTAATAAAGTAATTCAGCCAATGGGCTCTCTACAATCTGGAATTCCTTTGCCTACTCTGTTACCAAAAGGATGGCCTCTCTTAGTTATCGATTTGAAAGACTGTTTCTTTTCGATACCTTTACAAGAAAGAGACAGAGAAAGATTTGCTTTCACAGTGCCCACTTATAATAATTCTCAACCGGTTAAAAGATTTCAATGGAGGGTCCTACCACAGGGAATGTTGAATAGCCCAACTCTATGCCAAAATTTTGTACAACAGCCATTAGAAATGATACGTAAAAAATTTCCTAAATCTATAATTTATCATTATATGGATGATATCTTACTAGCTGATTCAAATGCAGATACTTTAGAAAGAATGTTTGAAGAAATACAGAAAATTTTGCCTTGCTGGGGATTACAAATTGCTCCAGAAAAGATTCAAAGAGGAAATTCTATTAATTATTTAGGATACAAAATAGAGCAGCAAAAAATTAGACCCCAAAAGGTGCAAATTAGGAAAGATAGACTAAAAACTCTTAATGACTTTCAAAGATTATTAGGAGACATTTCTCATCTACGAACTAGTATTGGGGTAAAAAATGACGAACTGAATAATTTGTTTAAAACCTTAGAAGGTGACAAGGACTTAAATAGTCCAAGAGAATTATCACCTGAAGCTGAGAAAGAATTGGCCTTGGTAGAAAAAAAAGTACATGAAGGACACGTGGATCGTATTGATCCAAAGTTAGATTGCATTTTGGTTATTTTACCTTCTAGACATTCTCCTACTGGAATATTAATGCAGAGGGAAGATATCATATTAGAATGGATATTCTTACCAAATAAACCAAATAAAAAATTAAAAACTTATGTGGAAAAGATCTCTGACTTGATTTGGAAAGGAAAATTGAGACTTCGTCAATTAG
>CABHPR010096171.1:3511-15905 GCA_902168415.1 Peromyscus melanophrys
AATGGTTTTGTTTTTAAAATTGGAAGACTTTAAAACGTAAACTCTACTTGTGATTATCTATCCTACCAAATATTACCCTATTTAATTCCACATATGGCTGCTGATTTGGGAGTGAGCCCATAATAAAGAGCCCGGCCCCACTGAAGAGGCCTGAGACGGACTTGGAGTTTGCTCTTTTATTAAAAACTCCTTTGTAAAATCCACTGACATATTTTTATTGGCAGTGCAGGGCTCTGCTTTGCAACATCCTTGGTTTTCTAGGCAGTGTGGAACCTTCTGGTAGGGAACCTGTCCCGCTGGGCGACCTCAGGGAAGCCACCAGGCTTCATCAATCTCCTGCGAGAGAGGCACAGAACAGTCATAACAACTCAACTGGCCAGCTAGAAAGCCTTCTGAACAAAGGTCTGTGTGAGGACAAACTCAGGATATTTATTGTGATTATCAGGCTCCCGGGGCCCTTTGAAGAATTCTGTCTGATTTATCAGGCAGCTGCGCTGTGGATACGCATGGAGTGAGCTGGGAAGGACTGGGGGTAGGGTAGGTGGAGAGCATGGCCAGGTGGACTGCAGTGCTCCAGGGGTGACCTCATAGTTACCCCCAGATGTTCAGACCATTTCTGAATGTCACTAAGGGTGTTGATGTGGTGCTATTTTCTGTTCTTGCTAAACTTTGGAAGCAAGCAAGACTTCAGGATTTTAACGCCTACTTTATCCCGTGACAGACGTGGTGATGGCTGAAAGTAGCCTGACCTTTCCACTGTTCCTTGCTGACTGGTTGGCTGACCATTCCCATTCGCTGTGGCATCAGCTTCAGCAGCTCCCTCGTCTCTTTCCTTTTTAGCACCAGCTGCATCATTTACGGAGATCCTGGCCTTTTACACTTTAACTACCATCTTGCTCACTTTGCTCTAACCCATGAGGATGTTTTGTCTTTTCTTTTCTTTCCTTTTCTTTTTTTCCTCCAGGTAAGGACAAAATGGGGAATTGAAAACTTAGCATAAAAATAAGAATTGATGGGTCCCAGAGTCCAGAATTACTCATCGTAGCTTGTGTTAGAGACTGAGCATTGTCCATATCTTCAGATAGAAAGGTAATGAACTTGTCTTTAAGGGACACATTCCAATTCTGACTAATTTCAAATAGTGGGGTCTACAAGATAAAAGGAACATCTACTTTAAACATTTTCCAAGAAGGTCCTTTGCTATTATTAACAGTCCCTCTGGTCATATCTACTTATCATTCATTGAATTCTTTTAGGCTCAATTCACCCAAATAACTTCCTTAATGTCTAGATTTCTTATCTCTCCTGGCCAGAAATTCTACCCAGTTGATCCACTCTTGCCCATTAAGGTAGTAATATTTCTCTCAGTGCCACTGCTGCTGTCAGGAAGGGGCCCGAGGGACTGAGAAAAGCCACAGCATCCTTCCGAAAACACACTTCCAGAGTCAGCATTTCATAACTGACCAGGCTGTTTCGCTATTGAAAGCAGAGATCAAGGTCTGGGAATGTGGATTGGAGGAGAGAGACACTTTAAATAAGCCCTCCTGTGTTTCATAAATCTAAGCATGAGTTAGTGAGCTCCTTGTATACCACTGGCTGCGTCCACTCTCAAGCTGTCTATCTTTCTGTGATACAGAATGAGACATGTTCTGGAAAAGATGCTGGGTGTTGGATTCATCACGGAAGCAGTGACAGCCCTGTCAGTTTTAACTAGACAGAGGGAGCAATCATTTCGCGTGGTCGTCACCACGCACAGATAAAATCATCACTAAACATGTGTTAGGTGACACAGAGACATCTTTTCAATGACACTTTTCTGAAGATGAAGAGCCGAGGCTTGCCAGGCAGCGTGGAACATAGCAACCATGCGAACCGCCTGCCCCCCCACCCCATGTTAGATGCTCCCTCCCGACCACTTAACAAGCCACTGTCTCTAATAGGATTAACTAAGATGTAATTGCACACAGCTTGCACCCTGCTGAGCTTTCTTCCATGAGTGTCATCAAGTATCATTTAGAAGTGGCCGGAGATCTATCGGGTGCCATGTGAGCAATTAGTGCCACCACCTATAGACGTCGTGAAAACAAAGACCCTTTGGAGTGACACTAAACAAATAAGACAGAGATAGTCAATTTTGTTTTTCATTTTAGACAGAATAAAAACTGCTGTGGATCCTGAGTTTCGAGAAAGAAGTAACTGGGTCTGCCTTCTTCCTATTGCTTCCTCAGCACCTAGCTGGTGCATATTAACATTTAAATATCAATGCATTCATGAAGGAACATCCACACACATCCATTTTTATGTATAATTTCATTGATAAAGGAAAAGGTGGTTAAGTTGTGATTTTTTCCTCCCTAATAATTTCGAATGTTATTTTCTACATGTCAAGTAACTTGTCCAAATTTATGCAAAGGGAACTTAAATTTGGACACAGATTTCTGACTGTTTTAGTGAATTATCAATTAAAATTGGACCTGTGGGTTCCCCCTTCAGTTAGGTGCACGGCATTCTTGACATCCATCATGCCCAGCCCTCTTTATCGGGTCGCCTTGTTCTCTCACCAACTCCTTTCCTTCTGTTGCAGAGTGACAGACAGCCCTGGCTGCGGAGGATGAGGAAGGCATGCCGGTCATGCTCCCTGGTTTCTCTTTCAACATCGAGTGCTGCTGCTCGTGGCGATAGCGGCTGTGCCATAAGCAAATACATCCGACTAACCTAACCTTAACTTAGGAGTTGTCCCTTTGCTTGTGGACTCAGCCTGTGCGCTCACTGTGTTCTTCTGTGTCCCCTTGCCTCTGTTTCTTCATCTGGGAAGTGCAGTATGTCACAGGATTGTGCGGTGATGAGATGTAGTAATACTTCCTTCCAAGTGGGAGAAGTTAGCCAGCATCCAGACCTGTCTCCCTCTTCCCCCTTGAAATGGTATGATGAGCTGTGACGGCATGAGAAGAGGAAGAGGAAGGAATAAGGAATGCAACAGGAGGTTCTGGTTCACCTGGACCAGCTGTGTGCATTCATGGCCTCAATAGCTCTTGAGTTGTGCCAAGCCACTTTGTAGCTAGGAAGAGGCATCTGTCTTGGTGTGGTGTCACATGATGGCTCGTCTTAGCGTGTGAAAGAAGTGACCAACAGAGCTGGTTGCGCCTCTTCGGCTTCTTTGGGTGGACTTTGAAATTTGTCATTCTTCAGTCATTGTTGGGTCCCTTCATCTCAAAATGGTCTCCTGGATCTGCGCTCAGTCTACGTGTCTTAAGAGTTTTGGAAGAAGCCATGTAGGTTCTGGCATAGAGCAGTTAGCTTGACCATTTTCCTTCAGCTCAAGGACCCGCCTGGGGTTAGGGGACTTGAAAACAGAAATCAAATGATGAAGACATCATTCTAGAACTCTGTCAGCTGTAGGTCTGCATGGTTCTCAAGGAGTCCAACCACAAGGAGTTCAACCACAGAAGGAAACTCAAGTTTTGGGGAGCCTTGAATCTTATGTACTGAATGAAGTGTGCGATCTCTAAGAGACTGTCAAAGTACTCCCTGGACTCATTGGGAGAGCTTTGGCAAGACTTTGGAAGGCATAGACCATGGAGGACACTGTAATAAATGGCATTAGTTTTATGTTAAGTCCACACATGTTCCATGACTCATTAAATGGAATAAAGCCTTATAGTCCCCATCATAACCTAAGCTAGGTCCATTTACTGGAAGTGCACGTTAAGCTTCTACATGAAAAGTCCATTTCTTCTTTTATGTCCTTTTTATCTGTTTATCTTGGAATTATCAGGAGCTTATAAACGTCACTACAAAGAGACTCTGTGCATACCCTAATTGTAGATTTGCTGTAATAGAGGGTATTTTTAAATATTTACCTGGTGCTGGACTTAGTCCTTGTACTACCTCAAAGAAGTGATGAGGTGGCTGCTCCCCATTCTTCTTTCTCTTGTTTTTACATTTATTTATGTCGTGTGTGTGTGTGTGTGTGTGTGTGTGTGTGTGTGTGTGTGTGTGTGTGTGTGTGTTTAGGTCAGAGGACAACTTATGAGAGGAGCTGCTTCTCTCCTCCCACCATGTGGGATCCAGGGATTGAACTCTGGCTGTCAGGCTTGGCAGCAGGTGCCTTTACCTCCTGGCCAACTCACTGGCTGCATTTTTCTTTCTATAAAGAAATTTGCTCATTCTCATATATAGTAAATGGAAGAAATGAGGTTCAAACTTAGGCCTACATGATTAGCTTAGGATCCAAGCTGTTGATCATTTTGCAGTGAACCTGGCATTGTGTGCATCCAAGGCAGACGGTACTGCTGTTCTGTACGGAGCAGAACCAGTACAGCTTTGGTAGGGAGGTGACTTAGGTCCAAACTAAATCACTCGGCATCCATTAATGCTTATTATTATTATATGGCTCTTCCACGCCTCAGGTGTCGAAACTGTAAAATGGAACAATACAGACCATCCCAATCTGCTTGGAAACTGCTGACTGGATGATCTGCCTGAATGTCAGTCTAGGCTTAAGTTCCATAACTACCAACAAGTGCTCACGTTCCTAAGCACCTGTCTCGGCATCTGCCTGAATTCAGATCTTAAATAAATAACTGACATCCAAATATTGTCCCAGAGTTTAGGATGGAGCCAGTCATCAAACAGAAGTCTCTAGTGGAAAGAGGCAGTACTGAGACTTGGAAAAACAAAGATCAGTCTGATGAAGTTCAAAGAGACGAAGGAAAAGGTGCACTCCTGCTTAAATGCACCCGGGTTGAACTGAAGACTCAGAAAAGTTCTTTTCATTTGATTTTATGTTGGACTGACTTTTAAGAAAACAATCTTGGAAGTGTTTATTTTATAACTCTAACAGCTTCCAAGAAAATGTGAACAGCCAGGCTCTGAAGAAGCACAGTTGTGAATAGAACTCATTTTCGGTAAGCAGAAAGACTTTCCTGTCCTGGACCTACACTGCCATAGTGATCCACCCACAAAATAGGACAAAAGACATTGTCAGCTGGGTGGGGAAGCTCTCCCCTCGACGCCTCTCCTAAAACTGGACCATTTGAAATGAAAGCACCTTGACAAACGGTAAATAGAGGAGTATTTCATAACTTCTGAGCAGGATGCAGCTCGGAGTGTGAGCTGATGATGCCGGGCAGAGGACACTGAGACGGATGAAGACACACTGTGATCTGCATTTCCCGACATCCACGGTGTGCCTGCGGATAGCGCCTTTGCTCTTTCCGGGAGCCCTGTGGTTTCTAAGCAGCTTTAACTGAACATACCTCCTTAGGCCTCTGCTTCTGCCATTTGGATTTCTCCAAGCTGGTTGTAGACAGTTTGTGGGACCATGCCTACTGTGTGCACACGCCTGTCCTGAGCACCATGCCTACTGTGTGCACACGCGTGTCCTGAGCAGGGTGGAGAACAAAGCTGGATGTGAGTGGAGTAGTTCTCAATGCAAGTGTGCTCCCGTCCTTTTTTTTTTTTAAGCGAACTTTAATTCCTTTTAAAAATGTTATGTTGAGGGATACATGCCATTGCTGCTTCTCATTTTTAATGACGTTTAGATGGGTATTTGTGGTGGTATTTTAATTGTACTGAAATGTGACTTTATTTGTATGTTAATAAATAAAGTTTGCCGGGAGATGAGAGGTCAAATAGCCATTAAGCAGAAGTCTGGCGGTGGTAGCACACACCTTAATCCCGATCACATGGCAGGCAGAGTCTCTGTGTGGTCAAGGATACAACCAAGCGTGGTGACTTAGCCTTTAATCCCAGTACCAACCATAGAGACCTGGAGGTCGGTATAGACAGGCAGTGACGAGGAAGTCATGTGGCTGGGCTTAGAGCCAATGAGAAGGCAGAACAGGAAAGCAATAAAAACACAAGTCAGACAGGAAGAAGCTCTCTCTGTGGAAGCGACGGCGACGAGGTGGTAAGATCAGGTTCTTCGCTAGTTCTCTGATCTCTTTGGCTATTACTCAGTATTTGGCTCTGTGTTTCTTATTTAATAAGGCTGTTTAGAAATTCGTCTACAGGTATTTAGCAATATTCATCCTCATTAAGATTTGCATCTAACTCTGACCGTGTCCGGTTTACCCAGAAATGACAAAGCCCGTACATCTGGAAAGTCGAGACCCACGGCCCTAGCTTTACAGTTGTAGGTTAAGGCTACACTGCGGAGTGTAGCGAGGTGAGTGGTTTTAGTGGTTCTGCTTGCATTTTGCTGATGATGTCACCACTGCGTGAGCCTTTGTTAGCCCAGAGTTCACTCCGTCATGTTCCCTTCAGCTGTGGGTGCTGCCTTGTCAACCTTCTTTTCCCCCTCAGCTTCTGCTTCAGACAGGGTTCTTGACATTGCCTTGAGCAATCTACGCAAAAGTGAGGCTGCCACAGCTCTGTCCACCAGTGGTGTCTCCTCCACGCAGCTTCCATGATTCCTTCGTAGACAAGGTAGAAAAGAAATACAGGTGTCTGCCACATCAACTCTTTGAGTTTACGGATGGGAGTTGTATGAAAACAATATTTTGGGAAGATTAAGATGGCAGTGAGGTTTTGAGAGAGGAAAGTGGAATCTATGTTCTTAGCTGGAATTTTATTTCTTTGGTTAAGAGGGATGATGGGAGAATGATGTAATTTCCCATCTGGTTGAAATAGATGGTAATGGGAGTGAAGATTGGGGGGATGTACTGTTTTGGAGGGGACAGAAAGTTTGGTTTTAGTCATCCAATGATTCCAGTGATAACAATAAATTAAATCAATTTATTAAAAATAATGGTCCGTGAGTGTGAATTTAACCTGTCTACAGTATAAGAGAAAGAGCCTGAAGCAGTGGAAAGAATGATCTGGGGTCTTGATTCCCATCTTCTCCAGCTCCATGAGCTTGAGTTGCTCACATGTGACTTTCCTGACACTCTCTTCCATTGAGAATAACACCCGCTGTATCTACCACACATGTGAGGAAAACATGCAACAAGTTTTCCTGGTGTGATAACATGTTTGGATAGATTCAAGGACATCTCTGAATGTGACCCAGGGAACAGGGCCCTCATGTAATCACCACACTTTACTCAACTTCCACCTTTGGGATAGGCTTGCCGCTCTTGGATTTTCAAGGTTCAGCCCTGGCAGTCAAATTGCTGACTTGATAATAAATGATGTCCAGGGAGCAGCAGTGACTTCAGGATTGCCTATTCAGCCTGGGTTTCTCAGAGCTGCACACTGCCCTCAACAGAGAACTGTGTTTATCACTTTGCAGATGCAATAAAAATAACAAATGTCCAGAGTAAACCTAATTCACTATGCTACTTAGTATTTGAAATACATAAATATGTCAAGCAAAAGACCTCTAATAGACCCCTTTATCCTGGTAATAGTGTACATATAATTTTCCTCTCATTAGTACAAAAACTACCCAGGGAACTCTCTGCCCATCCTTCATCCATTTAATCTGCATTAGCTTCCTTTTACCTTGTGTTTAATCTGCTTTCCCTCAAGGTATTTTGAATAAATCAATAGGAATACATGATTGTTTAATGATTTTTAGAAGAGCCCCCTTCGACCACAGCTGCATGATTTAGAATGACTAATTCCACTTTTTACAATTGATCCTTCCCTGTGTGGACCATCCATTTCTGCCAGGCCATTGTGAGAGGATTCTCTAGCAGACTGCTCTCTATTCCCGGGGCTCCTGGAGGGTCTGGCTGCTATGCTGGCTGGCAGTGCCCCTCCCTCCTCACAGTCTGATTAAGCATCACATAAAGGCCCTCTCTCAGCCCCTTGCTCAGCTGCTGTTCCTAGGCAATTTTCTTGCAGCTCTGGTGTGTCTGACTTCAAAATTTCTCCCCCCCCTTTTTTTCTTTGACCATTCATACTTGAGAACACCTAGAATTTCCTGAGCATTTTGATGGAAGAATGGGTCAAAATGTGTCCAGATGGTAGCAGTCCATCTAGGCAGGAACTGTAGGGAATTCTCTGTGTGTGGAGTTGGGGGCATGTATGTGTATGTGTGTACTGATAGTCTGTACCTGTGTGAATATGTGAATGCCTAGAGTCCTGGCATTCCTGTTTTGCTTAGTTACTTTTGATAATTTTGAATTGGAGCTCAGAGATGTGTGTCTCAATCTTCGTCAGTTCTTTGAATGCTCTGAGTCGGGAACTGTAGGTGACCTCAGGCCTGGAGAAGAGGAAGGTGCACAGAGAGGGGTGAAAGGTAGAGAATCGGGAGCTGTAGAGCCCAAGGACAATTTCTTCCCCCCTGCCTGTGGTCCTGCCCCGCTGGAGTATTCTAGTCCTCCCCGACCTGACCGTGTTCCCTTTCTTGATGTCTCCACTCCTGTTTTAGTTACAAATCCCTTGTTCATGCTCAAGCAAGTCTGATGTCTCCATTACTTTAACCCGAGGAAATTTTATTATAAGAGGGTAATGTTGATTGGCCTCTGCAGTGGTGTGAGATTTCATTAAAGGCATCATACAGCTTAATTCTGATTCCTTGTAGATTCATGAGGATATTTTTGTAGTATTTCAAGTTCACAGAAAAATAGGCAAACAGATTCTCCTCAGGCTCCCTGAACCAATGTTCAGTGGTAAAGTAAATGGATTGCTTCTCTGTTATACATAAAATAATATTGAATATGCATTGCCATTGTTGGAAAACTGCATTTCAAAATGGATTTTGTCATGAATGTCAGTTTTCTGCCCCTATCACCACATTCCCTGAACTTATTTTCTCATTTATTGTCTACAATGGAGGAGGAAATTTCTTACTCTTGTGGTTGTGGCGAGAATTAAACAGACGACATAAGCTGATTCCTTGGACTTAGCTGATGTCCATTTGATTAGCACCATTGACGCTGAGTGCCTCCGATGCACCCCTACAGTAACAGCTGAAACCCAAGGAGTTCTCACCCTCTGCCAGGCACTCCCGACTTAGCCCCACTTTGTGCTGGTTTAGTGATATCACGCCAGCCGGTGAGGGGTGGGGCGCAGCCATGGATGCTGTGTTCCTCAGCCTCTGCACTCCCCTTCTCATCCTCACCCTACTACCCAGCCTCTCCACTAGCTGGAGCCTGCTGAACCTGGGGTGGGAAAGCAGGATGGTGGGTAGTAACGGTCAGCCAGCTTCCACTGGGGGGAAATTTTAAGTTAAAATCAGTTCTCTACTACTGAAAAGATTTCCAGCTAAGGAAATGAAATGATAGATAAACTGATTCTGCACGTTTCGAGAGAACTTCTAAAATGACAAAAACGTGTGTTTGTTTTGTTTTGCATAACTTAGATAACGCTGTAATAAATGCAGCTGTTAAGCCTTGCGGTGGTGTGAATGAGGTGTTCTCTAGATTCTCCGGCATCTGAATGTCTGGTCCCCAGTTGGTGACATTGTTTGGGTGGGTTTAGAAGGTGTGGTCTTGCTGGAGAAAGTATGTTACTGGGGACAGGCTTGAGGGTCCAAAGGGCCTGCACTGTCCCCAGGGCACTCTGTCGACCTCCTGGTTTTGGTTGGAGCTGCTCAGCTGCTATTCCAGTCACCTGCCACCTGCCACCTCTTCACTGCCACAGTGGACTCATCCCTTGGGAACCGTGAGCCAAACAACTCCTTTCTTCTAGAAGTTGTCTTGGTCTTGGTGTTTCACCACAGCAATAGAAAGTAATTAAGACAAGTTTATACAAAATGGCAAGAATTTGGGCCTAAGGAATCATCTGTGCTCAGAGCTGTAGTTGCCAAGGTCACTGAGTGACATGGTGAATTAGCAGGGTAGGGTTCAGTTCCATAGCGTCAATGATGTCCAGACCTTGGCTGCCTCAAGCTTCAGTCAGGATAGGACTCAGATAGATTATTTTTTTAAATATGAGGATTAAGTCCACCCTTGTTGGAGATGAAAATCTAGCAACAGGAGTAGATATCCATCCGACAAAACAGCAGCAAAACTCAGCTGCATGGTGCGCCAGTTCAGTTTGACTCAAGAAGCCCAGGCACATGGAGAATCCACAGATTATGACAAAGCAGGGATTTCAACCCAGGCAATCCAACAAAACAACAACTCTGTGTTTCCCTCTCTCCTCCTGTTCACCATCTCGGTTTCATATAAAGAGAAGGACATCTTGCCAGTGTCTTTCTTTATCCACAGTGTGTGTGATTGTTTGAGTGAGAATGGCTCCCACAGGCTTATTTATTTGAATTATTGGTCCCAGTTAGTGGAACTGTTTGAGAAGGATTAGGAGGTGTGGCCTTACTGGAGAAAGTGTGTCCCTGGGGGTGGGTGTTGAGGTTTCAAATATATGAACTGATATGTCTGAATACTATACAGCATTGCTCTTTCACTGGCTCTCCCAATC
Organism: Peromyscus melanophrys; assembly: GCA_902168415.1. NCBI lineage: Eukaryota > Metazoa > Chordata > Mammalia > Rodentia > Cricetidae > Peromyscus > Peromyscus melanophrys. The sequence continues at coordinate 13,823 of CABHPR010096171.1, forward strand.
CACACGGCTTTAAGTATAGTTGTATAAACTGCTAGTTCGATGAAGATATGCAATACTTTATTTAAATTTAGTAGCTAATGGAGCTATAAATGCTGAAATTTGGTTTGTGTGTGGTTGGGGAGGGGTAAGCATTATGCACTGGTGCTTATAAATGTTGTTTATTTACTTACTCTTAAATATTTATGTGTATATGTTTGTGTGCGAGGGTGGGTATGTTCAGTGTTATGGTCAAAGGGCAACCTCAGGCTGCTGTTCACTTTCCACCATGTCTGAGGCTGGGGTCTCCCTTGTTTACTGCTGCTCTGTGTACTCCACACTAGCTGGCTGATGAGCTTCCAGAGGACTGTCCTGGGCCATGGGTTAGGGGTGGGCTGGCAGGGCAGCAGCAGCAGGGTTGCTCCTGTCTCTGCCCTGTCCCATGAACGCAGAGTTTACAGACATGCACCACCATCCTGGCTTCTCTGGGGGACTGAACTCAAGTCATCAGGCTTGGGTGGCAAAGCTTTTGATAACCCGCTGAGCTGTCCCCTCTGCCCCACATCAATGTTTTATGTGTTGGTAACAGCAGGACCAGTAACAGGAAAGGAGGGGGCTTTGAGAATATTTCCTCAGCTTGGAGGGAGGGAGTGGATGAAGATTCTGGTTGACAAGCCAAGTTAGGAAAATTCGAACCAACGAAGGGACTCTCACGGCTGAACGTTTGTTTGTTTGCTGACTTGGAGGGTACTTCTTCATGTGGGTTTCAGGGAGGGTTTGGCTGACCCTAGGAGCATTTTCTTCAGCAAAGTGTTGGGAAGGGCTATCTTGTTTGTAGCTCATTGATGGTGTGTGTTAAAATGTCCTAGTATTCCTTTATCTTTGAGCGTCAGTGCCTGGCTCATGTCACCTGGGGCTGAAGGGCTGGCGGTGACTGAGGTGGGACTGTCATTGAGAGTCTTCTCTTGAGGATTAAGAAACTGAGTTTCTGCTGCCCCTGGACTGGCTGTACCCCTAGCAGGCTAGCTCATCCCTTCAAACCAGGAGGGTACTTTATTCCTGACTAGCTCTCCAGCTGGAGCCTGAGCTGAAAGACAGGTGGACAGCATTGGTCACTCCTGCATCCTGTATTCACAATGACTTGACCAGAGAAGCCCAATCCTTGGCCTCACGAGTCCATGTTTTCTTTACAGGAATCGCTTGGAGCCAGGGTGATACTGCCTTTACGATGGATGGAGTGCATATTTAAACAGAATGGAGCTCGCCACACTCACCAAGCCCAGAGACACAGTCTAAATGACTCAAGGCAGACAAATATTATTTCATAGTTTTTTTTTTTTTTTTTAAAGTTCGGGGCGCAGCATTAAATCTGGCTGTCTACTTCACAGCTGTAACTCCTGGCGATGTTTCTGAAGCTAGTGCCCTGAGTCAGAGCTGGAGGCTGAGCAAGCTCTTGGGGTCACAGATGCTGGTCTTTAATACGTGCAATCGAGCATTATGATTTCTTAGCAGAACATTTGTCAGGATGACAAGTATTGGGGGAGAAATGAAAAGTTAGAAATGATCCTTCATACGTTTGAAGCTTCTAAAATCATGTGGTTAATTTACATCCTAAATTTTTATTGTATGCAAGAACTTACAATCTAAATAGACCCAACTATAAGTCACTCTTTTTGTGTCTGATGGACAAGTGTAGTATGAATCCTTTTCCTTCTTTCACTTGGGGTGTGAGGGTCAGTGAGAAAAAGAGTTTAATTTTTTTTTTTGACTTCACGTTTGCAAGTAAAGAATGTTTCTCTGGGCTTGAAGTGATTGTGTGTCATAAGTACAAGGCGTGGTTAATAGACTATATAAAATGCTCTTGTGCATAGAAGCGTGCATGGGTGGACACATGTATACACATTTCTACATGAGATTGCTAATGGACTGTTTTAAACCCTTACATCAACTGTTTTTTAAACAAGCTTCTTTGAGCCATCGCTTAAAATGTTTGCATTTTGGGAGCTGATCAAAGTCTTGAAGGTTTTGTGTGAATCAATAGACTGGCATGACCTGTGGAGGATTTGTTTGAAGAATGGCGCTGCCGCGGGGCTTGCCAGCCAGTCTG